>REGL01000115.1:72164-88108 GCA_004194395.1 Aurelia aurita complex sp. Pacific | reverse complement strand
CTAAAAAGATAGCCATACGCTTATAGAGCTGAACCTGAAGTCTCACAGAAGGCAGCCTCGTTTTGAAATTTAAATTCTAATTTTGCATGTGATCAGCTAAACTCTACCAATCACAGGGCGCTTCTGGGGCTCTTCGTCAGCATCGTGTCAGCACATTTTGACAAGAGTGTATACACTGCTGTACTTACATGGAAACACATCACCTTTGATATCGTGCTAGGGCCCTAGCCTGTTAGGGTAATCGATTCTGGTAATATACCAAGCTCATAGTGAACTACTATTGAAAAATACAATATGCTGAATTTGGTAACATGTATAAACTTGAAGTGGCTGAATTCATGTTTGATAGTTAGGGGCCACCGTACAATGACTTGTTTATCAAAACAAATTCATGTCATCATCACAAGACAAGACAATCTTCAAATGACAACTTATCTTTCCCCCTGGCCTCACAAATTAAAAACAAAGGCAAATTATATTTGAAGTAGTGAAAATTTGGAATTCTCTGCCGTTGCGTATAAAAAGTTAGAAAATATGCCATCCTTCACAAAAAAGCTGAAAAACTAATTTTTAGAGTCAAATTGATAAATGTATTATTTGAGCTTTATTACAAACTTATATCATCATCAGGCACCACACTATATCGTATTCTTTTCTTAATATTGAACACTATTCAACACTGCTAATAATACTAACCAACTAACATTTTCTCATACTTATTCGTATTGTTAGAGTTTCTAGACCTTCTTCTCATTTCCAAAAAAATTACGCTTTCTACCCGGGGGGGTCTTCTTAATACATTGAGCACCCGGGAATGTGCCTGCCAATAGGGCCCCATTTTTGGTTGAAAATTCCAGGACAGGATTATACCTTTTGTACATTTATTCAGGTGCAGGTATGTTCATTAATGCTTTTTCCCAGGACAGGTCAGATTTGACATGCAAAATTAAGGTAACTCACAAAAGAACCTTGTATTATCCAGGACAGGTACTATGTTTTCAAACATTTATTCCAGGACAGGGTAATAAAATTTTCTTTTGGCAGGCACATCCTCGTTGTTGTTCTCCAAGTTAGACCCCCCGGGCTTTCTACACGCCAAATCGGGCACATGGCCTAGATAGCTCCTTGTAAGTTCTTTCCATATGTTAGGCAGCAAACTTTATTGAACTGCATATCCCATAGTTAAAAGAAAAATCCTAACTATGGCATGTCCATTGTGTGTAATTTTTCGTATGTATCTTAATTAGCGGTTCTTTTATTTAATACAATGTACTAAGTTTATTGCTGTGAATGAAAAGTTTCAGTTGCCCTTCTTGAAATTCTCTCCTTTGAAGTTGGCCTTTGGTATGGTCTACGATCAACTTCGATGTTTTTGTTGTCGATCGTTGTTTTTCTCTAAAAGAAAGCTGCTGATTAGACTCTTTACAGTCGACGTAGTTTCTCAATTTGATTGATCATTACCAGCGATATGGTTAATACCCCTTGGCATATTCTACAAGGAAGTGGGCACGCTCGGTGCACCAGCCCTTAATTGTTTGGAAAATAATTCTTTTTAGGCTACACTGGGAAAATATTTCCCGACTGATGCACATGCCCGTTGACGAAAACGTCTCCGAGAGAGGAAAAAGGAAGAGTTGAAAGAAGTAGAACAAGAACGAAGAAAAGGGTGGGTGGGTGGTTGGGCAATAGGTGGGTGCTCCAGGAGAAAACCAAAATCATTCTTGTAATCTTTATATGCAATGCGTAATGCCCTTTCTTGAATATGATTTATTCTATGATTCAAAGCTCTATCATAGAACATCCAAACAAGCGGACAGTAGCTGAAATGAGACAAAACAAATGCCATCATTAACTGCTGCAGTTTTTCAGTGTCCATGTATCGTGATATTCGAGCAAGAGCATGGCATGGAGTTTTTGGCTGGCCTTTTTGCAAACAGTCTTGACGTGCTGCTTGAAAGAAAGTGATTGATCAAAGGTTATACCGAGAAGATTTTCCTCTGAACTTTCTTTCACACAGGCCTCGCCTATTTTAATTGTTGTTTCATTACTCCCTTTTGCACCAAAAATCATTAAATGGCATTTGTCTTCATTTTGCTTCATACCATTGTTTGGAAACCATTCATTTTCGATTTAGGACCACACGCATAAATTGTTGTATCGTCCGCATAATTACAGATTTCGGTCTCCTCTAGGAACATAAAAAGGTCATGCAGATATATGTTAAACAATTTGAGAGTCTCTGCAATTTGAGAGTCCTGATCCCGTCCTGATTTACCATTTTTCCGTCTTCGATCAAAGAGATGGAAGAATTTACGTGCACTTTGTCTGAGAACAGTGCCTTTACTGTCTTCCAAAACTTATGACCATCGGTAAGCTTACCAAGGTCGATGTCCTTATAGTAGTCAAATTTGGCCCTACGCAGTAATTTCACGCGGGCTAACGGGCTAACGAAGGGCTAACGGTCAAATTTGACGGCATTTGTTTCGGCAGCCCGTATACTTTCGTGACGGGAGTGAATAAGGCAAATTTTATTGGAATGTATGGTGGATGATCATTGGACTGGAAAACTACCCCCTGAAATGAACACGGAAAACGGAACATTGAAAATGGAGCAAGGAAGGTGGCACTAATCAAGGAAGGCGGCACAAACGAAGGAAGGTGTCAGTAAACTAATCACTACAGTCGCAACACGGTACACGGAACATAGCAGTGTCCCCTATGGACCACCGCAAGAAGAGACAGAAGTATGAAACACAAAGAACAGCAAACAAATAATTGAACGTTAAAACATAATTTTTGAATAAATCATTAACATTCATTCGTTTATTTTCTTAAATACATGCAATCTTTCTTCCAAGAAACCATGATATATAACTGGGATCCTAAATACATTATGAACAACACAATATATCATGTATACATCTAGTATTCTTTATGTGTCCCTGCTTGATAAAGCACCTTCTATAACTGAATTCGTACCACAACATTCTGGTGCCAGGTCTTTAAGATGTTTAGTGCATAACATTCCATGAAATTTAACCGTTGGACTTCTCTGAAATCTTCAATATTTTCAAAAGTACATGGTAGTTTGTATTTCAATTCGCTCGAGGATGTGACGACGACGTTCAATTTCTAACCCTAACCCTAGCCCTAACCTTAACCCTAGCCCTAACCCTAACTGAAGACATGTTCTTTTTATGCAACATTGCAGAAAACTGATAGACTAGCTATGACATTCTTGAAAACCATTCGATGTTTCTTCAAGATATTTAGAAATTACGAAAACGAAGGAAAATCTTCATCCTGAAGAGGTTGAAGATTTCTAAAAAGTCCAACGGTAGAATAACAGCAAAATAGCTGAAATTCCATTCGATTCCAAAAAACAGGAACTAGAAATTTACAAAAAACCTTTCAAAGGTCTTAGAATCTATGCTTCGTACCACAGTTTCATAAGGACAAAGAGTGTATTTCTAAATACGACGCATCCGGTGTTAATATTGAATTACAGTAGAGTCCCGCATACAAGAACTATCACTTTTTCTAGTTTGGCCTTGCACATGTTATCTATTCTGGTGTCAGAAATAGACATTGTAACGACAAGGGCAGGTTAGGTGCAAAACTAAATAGATTACATGATTTGCATGTACATCATCTTGAGACATCATTAAATGAGCAATTGGACATGGTGTGTAGCAGTTTGAAATTTTGATCAGTAGCGAGCCACCTTAACCTATTTTTGTGCGCTTTAAACTTCTTTTGATTGGCTGTGAGCCATCTTAAGTGAAGATTTCAAAATCATGAAACAGTTTTTGGTGGCTCCTTACCAAGTACCGGGTGTCCCAAAATGATGTATTATTGTTTGTTTGCTTACATGACCATAACCAATTAACCGATTTTCAAACACTTTGTTTTATTTGATTGCTTAAAGGCTAAATTGTATTTTAGGTTGTTGGTTGTGGTTTTACCAGTTTTTGAAAATAGGTTCATCGGTTATGGACATATAAGCAATCAAACAATGATACATCATTTTGGGACACCCGGTAGAAAAAGAATTTCAAAACCCGAAAACAATAGGTTAAGGTGTTCTATCAGTCATGATCACTCTTTCCAGTTTTAATGAAGTTTTACAACTTTCAGTAAATTTTCGTAGACTAGGATGGAGGTTATAAAAGGCAGGCTGGCTGCTGGAAGATTGCTGGAAGAAGACATTCCACATTGAGTCATATGAGATCCCTGGAAAATCGCGGCTAACGGTTCAAGCAATGGTACCTTGCAGCTTTATTCTTACATTTGAATCCTAGTGATGTCTTGTGGATTACTGGAGTACAGAAATTTTCTATCCTAGCTATTTTCTATCTTTCTAGGATCGTTTTCGCATGTTTACATAAGATCACTAAGATCACTGAGATCGTTAGGAACGCTGGAGTTGTTCACAACCATCCAAACTATCATAACGATTGTCAGGGCGGGAAGCAGACTTAGAAGTGGTCGTTCTTTTATGCAGGGTTCTACAGAATATTGAAAATGCCAGTCAAAAATGATAGAAGGAAAGAAGTTAAACAAATAGATACATCTACCAGGGTGTCCAAAAAAGTGATCCTGTTTGAAAAATCGTTAAAATTTAATGACAAGGCCGATCTTCAAATTACTATTTTTGGCAAATAGATCAAGTGCCAAACAATTGTTCAAGATGTAGCTCATTTTGTAACTGGCTTAGGAGCCAGAAAATACAGTCCTTGTTAGGGCTGTCTGGTTTTGAATCATACTGCATAGAATCACTCATGAATTCAAATTTTTTTGCTCATTTCAAGTTATGGGTTTGGCCGTAAATGAGAGAAAGAAGCGCACACTATCATTGGAGACTACGAGGAGGGGTACTTCGGGGGGGTCCCAATACCGCAATACCGCACCAAAACGACACCAAATACCGCAATACCGCACCAAAAAATAACAAAATACCGCAAACGTTAGAAAACTAAAAAACGCTGTTAATACAGTATACCACCGGTCTATAGCAGTTTGATTCCGACCTAAATCCACCTTCCTTCATCAAAATGTGTAGTTTGGTCTATTAAATCGTAATTAGATGTTTTATAGACAAAAGCGTGACGTGAGAACGACGGGGAAAGTTTCATTGATATGCTTTCAGTAAAACTGTTTTGAGACGGCAGAAATTATGAATATATAGAACATATCATTGTTTTGAATATCGATTCTGCTACACAAAGGCTGACTTTTCGCGAATACGAGATAAAACGTTTACTCTGGCTGACGCTTTTTTTACACATTATCAAAATATCGATGTAGGTTCAGATGGTTATCCAAATCTACACCAACGTACTTGTATGATTTTGTCTCATGAATAGTTTGATTGTAGATTTTGATGTCCACGTTTGGCTGTTTGGACAACTTTTGATGTGATCCATATAGCACAAATTCAGTTTTACCTTTTTTCAAGTTAATGAACAAGTTATTTTCATCAAGCCAGTCTGCAACCTTTTGCAGTTCACTGTTAAGTAAATGCTCTATTTCATTTGAGTTCTTTCTTGCGCAATATAAAACACTATCATCGATATATAATATAATGCCAGCATCAGTGAGTGGAATATGGAATGATGTCTTTGATTATCAACCTAAAAAGAAGGGACCCAGGATGAATCCTTGTGGGACACCACATGTAACATTTTCTTCGCATGAGCTGGTGTTATCAAAAATTACACTTTGTTTCCTATCAAAGAGATAATCACCTATCCATTGTAATTCCACATCATCTATACCATAACTTGGGAATTTTTTCAGCAAAATTGCATGACGTACTGTGTCGAAGGCTTTACGGAGGTCAATATAGGCAGCACCACTAAGTAGCCCTTTTTCAACGTTCTGTCTAAACTTTTCTGACAGCAAGGTAACTGCATGTTGCATAGATCTCCCTTTTCTAAACCCAAACTTATGTGGGCACAACAGGCCATTCGATTCAAGGTACTGCGACAGTTGATTATAAATGATCGTCTAAATAACTTTTGATATAGTTGTTCAACATTGTCGGATTGCCTGATTTGTACCCTGGGTACCAGAGTCAACAAAAATACCCACATATAAAGTTTTGATTCGTGCAAATATTTTGATTCTTTTTCTTCAGATAAAAATGTTGTGTGCTCTCCTCCGCAGGTACCTTCTCTCCTTCATTTTTCTTTCCTTTATCTATTCGTCTCGAAGATGCTTTGTTCTTCAACAGGAAAATGGCATTCATGAAGTTTGGATGTTAATTTTCGTACAATACCGAATACCGCGCTGTCAAAGCTCGATACCGCAATACCGCAAGCTTCTCCCGCCATTACCGCAATACCGCACAAAATTTACCCCCGATACCGCAATACCGCAAACCCCGAAGTACCCCTCTACGAGGACTGCAGAAAATATGAATATTTTGACTCAACGGCAAAACTGACTGTATTGTTTGAAAAGTATGGCTCACAAAGATATTTATCAATATGTAATTCCTAGCCTTTAATGAAAACAAACAATTTGTCGTGACCAAATATTTCCGGGTCATGGACGAAGCAAATTAATTAAATATTGATTTTAATGATCGAGTTTTTGTTACTTTTTTGGTACACCAGTAGCAGGGTAATACTGATTTTATCCTTGAGTTCTAGGAAGGAATCTTTCAGAACGCCATAACAGCACTTTGATGAATCGAATATCTGAATCAAGTTTATTTTGAGAATTCACAGGTAATCTTCATTTGCTGGCTAATTTGATTAACTATATTATTTGTAAAAATATGTTGGTTCATTTGCTGAATGTTTATTGGAGTTTTGGTCCCTATAAGTGTTGAAGAATTGAATTTTTCAACGTTTCATTCGCAAACTTTTCCCATTTTTTTGAGAATATTTGCGAAATGTTTGTTTCCTGCATAAGCAGCTTGAGTATCCTTGATTGATTTGACGCTAATTGACGAGATGTAGGAATTAAACTACTCCTAAATTTACATAATAAGCTTTCAGGGATATCCTGTCCAAATTATCGAAAAATGCTTCTCATAAGATGGAAACTTCTGGAACAGGTACTTCAGTGCTCGGATCATTTAGCTGTTATTGTTTTTGCTGCCCTTGAAGGAATTTTCAATATCTGAAAGTATATTTCAATTAACGTGTTCATTATGCAACTTGTGATTTTGAATGCGACATTGAAGCTAACTCATTGCAAAAATATCTAAATGCTTTACTTATTTCCACAATGCAAATCGTTTTAGTTGTTACCTGCAACTAGCAAAGGAAGGAGTAGCAGATTTTCTTACAATATAGTAACTTACAGCTGTTTCGTGACAAGATGTTGGCTGTACAATGCTTTCTCGCAATTCTAATTTCATATGAAGTATCTGGACATGCTGTTAATAACGGTTCGTATCACTCTGTTAGGTTCCTTGTATAAGTTGCTAATCTTTTTTATGAATTGTTTTTATAATGCTAAACTCAAATCTTTCCTCTCAGAGTAACCTTGACGCAAGACGGTAAGATGTTGAACAAAGTCTGCCTCATCTGGTGAGATTTGAGACGACGGAAAATTATTCCGTTAACAGATATTTTTGCCAGCCTGCAACACAAAACCACCTCTAGGAGCTAGATTGCACCTACCTTCAAGAAGGTAAATGTTACGAACACAAAACAAGGTATCAGCATGTAGTTCAAGCACTCAGCCATCATGGTCACCCTGTAATATAAGACAGATTTTAGGCATTTAGTGATTTAGGTTTAGCGAAGAGTTGAAATAAAATTGAGATTGAAAAAAAAGTGAAACCAGAAGATATTGATGAAAAGACGCAATTTATTGTAAATTTAAATAAGAAAGAGGATTTCTCGAGGCAAAAGATTTAGTTACAGCAAAATCAGAAGATGAATTTCAAAGCATAGGCATCACATCTTACAACACGATTGCACGGAAAATCACTTGCAATGTTGCACTACCCTCTGGGTACCATAGCCTAGCTTTAAATCTAAAAATGTTTAAGTTTTAGTACCTAGGGTAGATGTCGCACATGCCTTTAGCGTTAGTAGCGTTAGCAGCGTAAAGAAACTTCAGGTACTCTGTCATTGGAGAATTTTGATATTTTGAATATTTGTGGAATCATGGCGTTTTTCTTTTTGCGAAACATTCTTGAGAACTTACGATAGCAAAAAGTAACATCAAAGTAAATCTTAAATTGACAAATCCTAAATCAAAATCTGGATAGTTTTTCTGGATAGCGTCAAGACGGCAAAATTATCGTCAACGCAAAATAAGCTGCAATTCCCAAGAAGAACAAGGCATGAAGTAACTCCAATGAGCAATGCTTGCAATGCTAGTAAAATATCAAAAGTTCCTTTCAAGCTATTGAGTCAAAGTGCTGATGCAAATGCCATCCATGCAATAAGTTTACGGGGTGAGTGGCCGAGCAGCTTAATCAATT
The DNA here is from genome assembly GCA_004194395.1 of Aurelia aurita complex sp. Pacific. Classification (NCBI taxonomy): domain Eukaryota; kingdom Metazoa; phylum Cnidaria; class Scyphozoa; order Semaeostomeae; family Ulmaridae; genus Aurelia; species Aurelia aurita complex sp. Pacific. Next base: position 79,659 of record REGL01000115.1, on the reverse strand, counting down.
TCCGTCAGGAGACTGAAGTTAAGCTCGGTCGAGTGAGGTCAAACTCCGGATGGGTGACCTCGGAGGCTTGGCTTCGCAACTCACCTCGCCGTCCTTCGGAAGGGACGTTANAATAAGCTGCAATTCCCAAGAAGAACAAGGCATGAAGTAACTCCAATGAGCAATGCTTGCAATGCTAGTAAAATATCAAAAGTTCCTTTCAAGCTATTGAGTCAAAGTGCTGATGCAAATGCCATCCATGCAATAAGTTTACGGGGTGAGTGGCCGAGCAGCTTAATCAATTTCCGTCAGGAGACTGAAGTTAAGCTCGGTCGAGTGAGGTCAAACTCCGGATGGGTGACCTCGGAGGCTTGGCTTCGCAACTCACCTCGCCGTCCTTCGGAAGGGACGTTAAACTAGGGGTCCCGTGCCTGGATGCGGCATGCACAGTGGGCTTAAATTAGCTTTAAGTAGCTAGAAATACTTCCTGCCCACTCAAAATGAATTACTGAAAAAAAAAGTTTTGAAGAATCGGTGCGTATGCACGGTTTCACAATTATGCACTCGTAAGTTCTTACCGCAGTAATCTCAATTATATTATTAGATCCACTAGCAGCATGGCGCTTCAAGAGAGCAACAGAAGCACCAGAAGCATCGCAAATTTGTGGTTTGTCGAAAGAGAGAGAAGAGGAACTCACTAAAGGTAGATACATGAGAATAAAGATTCCATGTGGAGGCATTTCTTGCTTATCACAAACTATTCATTCAGTCTGCTTATGAACAAAAGCCAAACCTGCATCTTGCTCTGCTCACGTAAGAGTCAACATTTTTCAGACATTGATTGGATATAGAATTATAGCAAAGTTATTTTCGCTTCAATTAGAGATCTCTTCGGCGTCTTTGGACTGGTTCAAACTTCGCTCTTCTCATGTGCCGAACTTAACTCGAAAACTAAGTACATGAGGGGCATGACGTTTGAATCAATTGGGTACGGCAGATGAGTTACTTTGGATCGGCAGAGCTTGCCGATATGCAGGAATTAAGCAGCGCTTGGTTTCAAACGTCGATCTCATGTGCCGAACTCAACGCATAAGTGCATTTAGGCACATGAATTTACGCACCTAAACTAAATCAAATACTTCATGTAGCATTTGTAAAACATATTTGGAGCGACATATTTAACTTCGACCTTTGAAACAAATGTCGTGCTAAAAGTTGCACGAGTGACGCTCCTAACTAAGTTAGGTTCGGCACATGGGAAGCGCGACACTTGAATCAGGCCTTTGACAATCCTTTATTCAATTCAGGTATTGTTGGGGATACGAACAGGCAAAGTTGTGAGCCTCAAGGAATCCCCCAAAAAGGGCTCCAGATCGCATGCGTAGTAACGATTTACTTCACTTATGTAATATGCAAATTAGCTTGACCATTGAGAACAAGAGAAGAAACAAAAGCAGCGATGCGCATGACAACGTGAGCCCCAACGTCGATTCGCTCACAACAAAGCTGAAGCACAATGTAGCAAAACGATAGGGTGAGCACTTCATTTCCCAAACAAGGTAGAGCCCCACCATTTGAGCATCACGAAAAGGGGCTGTGGACTCGATTACACTTTCTCTACTTCTGTGTTGCCAGCGCTTGCTGTTAAAAACCGCACTTACACATTCAACGTGTCTTTGAATTTCAAATTTAAACTTGTATGAACAACTCATTTGTATTTCTGCGGCATTGTGGCTTTGCTCTCCAGCGTATTGCTTGAAATGTGAATTCAGCTAAAGCTTTAAAGGGCATGTATCGTGAGCCTGATTGGCTAATGTAATACAATTATCTCTTTTGTTTGGTAAAAATCACGGGACCAAGGCTGCATCTTTACGGCAGTAAAGATTCACGAAGCAGGAATAAAAAGTAATGAAACAATGGAATTCTACTTCAAACTTCTTTGTTGTATCAACCAACTGCTATCGCGACATAAGCGATATTGGCTGTTCCTTTCATCACATTTCTATAGCGGGGGATCACACGGTCCTTGTAACTATGTAGATACCCGGTGCTTTTCTCGTAGCCTTCACAATTGCAATTACCCAAGTTTAAACGATACTTTTATTCTCATAGAGGGTGCTGTGAAAAGAGTCCGTGCAGAGGAAAACGGTAAGTTATTCCGAGAAGACATCATACAACAATGCAATCAAGCAATGACAGCTCTCATGTCCAACTCTAATTCGAGCATCTTGAACAAATCAGCTCACAAAAAGCGATTCATGAAATTGTAGAATTGAAACGTTATTTATCTTGAGTTTAATTTTTAGTTAGAGAAGATTTCGAGCCAACTTGAAAGATGCAACTGGCTTCACAATTATTTAGATGAATGTAATTTCCTGGTTCCTGAACAAAAATGAATGAGATCTATCACTCGTTTCTCCTTTATTCACTTTAAATTCTTTATACACGATGGCCCCATCGGCCCAAAACTGGCTGCTTTCACATAAGTAACTCAAAGGAATTTTGTCACAGTTTTTTATCTGTGATCTTTATCAATGCACCATTCTTGGAAAAAAAGGCCTGGTTATGTACCGAAATTGAAAGACATTAATAAGCAAAATAAGTAATACGAAACAAGAAAAGCTTGATAATGGCGCTTTACTTTAGTTCGTCTCATCACACATAAAATCAATTTAAAATGCCACCAATATCAATGTCATTTAGTGATCCACCACATTTAGAACTTCCATTCTTCTTGCGATCTCAAGGCAGAGAAACAACACGGTTAGTAAGAATACAATTATGATCATAATAAAAACGAAATCAACGGTGAATTTTAGCCCATTTCATGTTTAAGTTGACTATTTCCAAGTCATTTTCCCAAATTTTCAGTTGGACCATATCAAGGGGACATCAACATGACCGAAGAACAACAGAAGCTGTTAGAAAAGTCAAAAAAAGAGAAGAAAGGGAGAAGACACAGGATTGCCACACGTGAAGTTGTTGACACTGAGTATGGAAACCGTTGGCCAATTGCAGAACCAATTCCCTATGAAATTGATGCAGCCTCTTTGTGTATGTACATTTTGTTTGTTACCAATAACAAAACTGCAGTGTGGATCCATATTTCCTGATGAGGCTAAAGTTATTTTTGGAGAGTTTGAAATTGCAGCGTGTCCCCAAAGGAACTTGTATAACAATGAATCTTTCAGCAATATTTGAAAATGGAATGAAATTAACTGGATCAGTTTTTACCACATTGGGTAAAAAGAACTTTTGCAAAAACATATGACTAAAAAGGAGATATAGAATATTAAATGTTGCTTAAGATGTTAAATTTTGTTAAATATTGTTTAATATTAAATGTTATTATACAGCTTTTTGCGCATCAATTCCTGTTTCAGAAAGAACATCAAACGTGTAAGTGTGTTTAAAATAATGGTTATTTGTAGGATAATATAAAACGATTTATCAAAAATTACTCAAAGCAGCATCGGAAATGAGCCCACAATCTTCTATAACGAATATCTGAAACGTACAATCCATCTGGCCACTTACAATCATAGAAGCTAACCACAATAACATTTAACTTTTCATCTCAAACATCTCAAATTCTTTCTTTGCAGCGAGTAGTACGATACAAGTTATCAAAGATGCAATTGAACACATCAAGAAATATACATGTGTTAGATTTACAGAAAGAAAGCCAACAAAAGAATTTAAGAGCTACATTCGATTCAACAAAGGCGATGGAGGGTAAGAATCTATTTAACGAAACGGCTAGGAACCAAACAATAAGATATCATTACTCCCCGAGTTCACAGCTAAATTTATCAATCTTCAACTTAGATGCACATTGCATTTAGAAATCGTACACCAAACACCGGAGATACAAGTTCGCAAAGTCAAAGTTTACAGTGCACCCAAAACCAGAGGTTTTGAAAAAGGGCCTAGTCATGGACATTTTCCAAAGCACCTGTAAATTCTAATTTTCCCTTTTTTGCATTTGAAGGTAATAAAAGACGCATGGACATGGCCCTGATTAAACGAATATAATAAAAATGTGGTAGGAATAATAAAGTCGTGCCACATCTCCAAAATAAGCGTGCATGTGCTCCTTTTCCTCTTGAATTGAAACAAAACACTTGGGATGGAATGCAATGCAAGGACCGATTCCTCAAATGAAAAGTCACTTTAAGAACAATTGAAACAATTCAAGGTATAAATCTTTTCAAATGTAAATACTAAAGGTAAAAGTTGAAGACTATTTTGCAAAATGCCTGTGTGGTGTCAAATCATGGATAGACCATTTCTCAAAACCTCTGGTTTTAGGTGCACTCCACATTTTGACCTTGTGACTCATATCTCCGGTATTTGGTGGTCGATTAAAAATGCACGGTATGTGCATTTAAATTGAAGACCAACAAATGTAGCTTAGACATTTTATCGTTTTGTTCCCTTGTTCAGATACTTTTTCTAGACACCCGGTACTTTTAATCCATACTCTCTCTTTGCAGGTGCAAAACAAATGCACTTGGTCGACTAGCAAACAAAGAAAACAGAATAGATATTGGAGACGGCTGTGAGATACTCGGAGTAGTGGTTCACGAAATCATGCATGCACTAGGTTTCTTGCACGAGCAAAACAGAAGTGACAGGGATAATTATGTCCTGATTCAATGGCAAAATATTATGAAACATCCTAGTAAGTAATCTATGCCTTTAAATTTATCGTCTCTCCCGATTATAGTATAAATCATGTTTTATCCCGAAAACAACTGCAGCTTTGCATTTTTCCCCCACGTTTTTCGTTGTACCAGCACCTCTAATGTGACAATTGTGGAGGAACTAAGGTCATGTTGACATTTTAATGCTATCCCTGCTGCTGTAATTAGGGATGTTTTCCTTTACGTAGCCATAACGTTAACCTTAAAGGTAATGTGTCCATGTAAGTACAGCTGCTTATACACTCTTGTAAAAATTTGCTGACGCGATGCTGACGAAGAACCTTGAAGAGCGCACTGTGATTGGTAGAATTCAACTGACCACATGCAAAACTAGAATTTAAATTTGACAACGAGGCTGCATGCTGTGAGACTTCGGGTTCAGCTCTGGAATCGCAACCGCAAGTAAGTCATGAGTCTGCTTATATTAGAGCTGGCTATCCTCACGGTTTTAAGGCTAGTTTCCAGTCAGTGGAATTTTCCAAGCGGGCGGAATTTTAGACAATAAAAGGTCGCTCAGGCGTAACTTTCTATTCAATGCCAAAGCGACATTTTCTCTCGAATACAATAGAAATTCCGCACGCTCGGAAAATTGGACTGACTGGAAATCAGCCTTAACGGTTATATGATCACATGAAATATCACGCGAATATAGTAAAGTCGCTGTACTTACATGGACACATTACCTTTAACTATAACGTTTCCTTTACGTTAAAGATATATATGGTATTGTATCTATTTTCATACAATCATAAAACTTGTAAATATCTTTGATTGTGGCAAATGATACATACATACATAGATATACAGATACATACATTATTACAAGCTCGCACTCATGTTTTCATAATTTTGTTTCGAAATTCTACGTTTCAAGGCCTTTTATAAGGATTTTTGAGAGGTTTCACAAAGACATTATCTTTCAGAGATTAATGTTGAGCAAATCTTTGAGACTGAAAGAGAGAAGTATGGTGATAACTATTCTGGAGAAACCTATGGATTACCATATGACTTCAACAGCGTTATGCATTATCACAAATTAGCTTGGAGTAAAGATGATAAATCACCAACATTTATAATCCGCCCGAAATACAAAGAAAGCAACATAAAGAACAAAGTTGTTGTTGGACAGCGCAATGGCCTAAGTGATCTGGACAGAAAGAAAATCAATGCAATGTTCATGTGCGAGAAGCTGGCCGCCAGAACTGAAAGCTGTGCAGTGTCCAAAAATTAGCTACTTGCAACCATGTGGTGACCGACAGAAAGCAAAATAATTGTTGAACACAATAGAAAGTAAATTATACAGTCAGTATAAAATAAAAGCAGCTTCGATGTACATTTAAAATATGTATCGACCATCATGAAGCAAACTATTGTTATTTCTATTGTTTCAGCTGCTGTTAGTTTCATTGTTACCATTCTCTTTGGAATACAGTAAAACCTAGCCTGCGTGCAGACGTTACGGACCTTAGAAAACGGACTGCGCAGGAGAAAACGAGAGAAAAGGACTCTCGTTTTCTCCTGCGCAGTCCGCAGTCTAAGGTCCGTAAAGTCTGCGCGCAGGCTAAGTAAAACCCTGAAAACGAGAACAGAGCATTAACTCTAATCCTACCGGGATTTTTTTTTATCCAACAAAGCCAGGGAATGTGCTCCACCCCCTCTATGAATAGCCGTGGACTAATGTAAAATCATTGAAATTTGGCAAGGGCGTAGTATTAATTATTCTTACCGATTGGTAGTGTTGGGCGTGGCCATCTCATTAGTTGACATCACTGATGTCATGATGCTGGAAAATGTCTAAAATATGGGTTTCCGGTTGATTTGTTCTAAAAACGGAATAAAGTTAAATGTGAATCACTTTTCCCGTCTTATTTGGCATATCAATCATTTCCAATTCAAATATGATGCATAGATGTGTTTTTAGACAGCTATTTTGGAAGAAATGATGACAAGCATTGATAGCGTCAGAACTAAAAACTCTGTTTTGCCGCCACAAATTGATGATAATTTGCTCAAAATGCTTTAAAAATATTGCATAACGAAAAGTATTAAATGACCTTCAATATGCATCTTGTAATAGAAGTTTGTGCTAAAGATGGTGGCGAGGAACTTTTTACCAAAATGAATGGTGTTTTTGAATCGAATTCCCATAGAATTGCTAAAGATTCGTAATTGAGTGCGATGCATGTTAGTAAAACGTTCCCCGTTGCCGTCTTTGGCGCAATTTTCTATTAACCCTATTTTAACCGGATGAAAAAATGATTTTTTTACAGGGGGAAGCGTTCCCCTACTTTTCTCCATTAACTGTGTCATAATTGAAAAAAGGAAAATCCAAAAATAACATCAGCTTATCTAAAGTCACATGACTCGTTGTTAGGCGAACGAAAACAGTTCAAGTTTTACCAAAATTGAGCTATTTGAAAAGGGCTTACTATTACCAAAAAACTGGATAAAATCGGCAAAAAACCATCCAAATAGCTGCTTGATAGCATTAATATGTAGTTTCATATTGTTTCGTACGGATATTTTTGGTTTCTAACTAACTAAATGAATTTATTAATAGTACAATAGGAAACTATTTTGTAGTAGAATTGTTAAGTTTCTTAAGGGAGTACTGTTGCACGATCTCCTTGGAGGCGTGCTTAGTAGGCAAATATAAAAAGCTCTTCAAGGCGTGGAGAATCACAGGTCGATAGCAAGTACTTTTATGAAAGATAGGATCCCTCCCACCCATCCCCTCCCTGTTTTGAGAGATTCAGGTTACATGTATCAAATGAACGTACGAGCGATAGGAATAATGTGTTTTCCGTGTT
>REGL01000115.1:57574-71261 GCA_004194395.1 Aurelia aurita complex sp. Pacific | reverse complement strand
CGGACAGCGACCAAACTGTCCAGCGCGGGATTCGAACCTCGGCCGTTCTGACCTTTGGTTTACGAGTCAGTCGCCTTATCCACTCGGCCACGCGCTCTCTAACGTCCAATCCCCTACAGCCCCACAACGCGCCGAAAGAAGACACCCAACAAGCTCCAACTCAGTCTAGAAACAGACCAAATCAAGACCCATAAAGCACCACCCCCCACCCCCTCCAGAACATCACGGGGCCAGATGGACCAAAAACATATTCACCCACCTCACCTCAAGAGGAGCTGTTTAACTTCCTTTTTGAAGCAATTTAGAGAGGGCGAGTCTTTGTGCTGTTGCGGGATCTCATTCCATGCCGAGGTTCCTGTACATTGGAAACTCTTTTTGGTAAATGCAAGGGTAAACGCAAATGTTTAGGCAGATGCAGATTTTGGCTATTATTTCCTTGCTGAATAGCTTTAAATGATGAATGAAATTCAGGTCGATCGATTCCATATAAAATTGAGAGGCTTTCATGAATGAGTAAGTCAAATTTAAATTGTTGGCTCTGTCCTATGGAGAAATCTTCAAACGGCGACTAACAATTTGACAAGGATTCCTCCCTTTTGCCAGGGAATGCACCTGTCGCCTGATGAAAGGTAGTAGAAAAAAAGAGCAGAAGAAAAAGAGCCTGTGGTGGATGGGGTGTACGAAAACAACTGCTGCGTTTTTCTGAAAAAGAAACTGTTGCCTGACAGCTATTTCTTTCTTTCTCTATCAGGGAGCAAGTCAGGTTGATTCAACATTGAATTCTGGTTGATATAAGGATACAAATTTTCAAATGACTATGCTCATTACCAAGCCAGTGACCTTAAAAACAAAAGATCAAGTGGTCAAAAAATTCACAATTTTCAATTATTTTTTCCGTCCAATGTTCATTTGAAACTAATGAAAACTAGAAAATACGGTGCATTTTAAATAACTATGCTTATTACGTGACCAGCCATATTGAACAGTAAAATGAGTCGCAACAGGTCAAAGAAAACATTCAATATTAGTTATTGATTCTACCTGCATCTTTGAATTAATTACCAAAATTGTCTCACAGAAGGGAAACATTATTTCAAGGACTCAGTGATACAAGTGAGACAGCAAGGCAAGGCCTGCGGACGCATCGGAATAGTGGCACAAGGAAAACGATGTTCTTTATTCAATTAATTGCGGTTCTTTTGGTCCTATATGAAGTTTCTGGACATGCACTCAAAAAAGGTACCTATATTTCAATCTAAAAATGGCAAAAGGCAATTATGTCAGTCATCCTTCAGGAAAGAAAGCAAGATACATAACGTCATAACGGCTTCGTGAACAATCAACTACCAGATCTTTTGTTATTGATCCAATCGCAACTTCTAGCGACGACAGTGGGTATGGACTCACTCTCCTTCCCCATTTCCTTTCCGTTCATTTTCCCCTCCTTCCCCTCCCGTTTGTTTATTGAGAAGGAGCAAGACTTGGAGCAAGTCCACAGTGTGCAGGGCTCGAGGAGCTCTTTGAAATTGGATATGCTGACACGAGCAAAGAGGAATACAAATAAGATCTTAACACAAAACTATAACGCTGATTTGAGAATTTACCCATCACTAGGGAATTTAAGCATATAAAAGAGGCTCAAGCCAGTTGCAGTCAAACTCTAGCCAATCCATATCAGTATTTCTTGTTGCTCTCTATAAGCTACCAGAATATGGTGTGGTACGTGTCACCCATTATTGTCTTTGCACCGCTATTTTCATCAGTGGCTAAGATTCCCTTCAAAGAGAATCGACGTAGTTAAAAGCCGGCCCTGCCAAGTTAAAAATATAATCCATTGTATTCAACAACTTTGACGCCTGACGTTTCATTGTGTGGCGAAGGAAACATGGGTTTGTGAGCGTTTCTTCAGCCTATTTATGGCAGCTTGTCGGTGTAGCTATGTCTGTTCCATTCAAAGTGCACTATCCTAGTCTCAGCGAAGAATACCTGAAAACTAGCTATCATAGGCTTTTCTAAAACTGCGAGGGATCAGATCTCTTTGAATCATGTTTCAACAATCGAAATGGTAAAACAATGTATTTATCACCTCAAGCGTTGCTTTCTAATGATACAGAAACTATAAAAGCGTTGTGATGCGTCCTCATCAATGCTGGGCATAAAAATTCAACATCAAACATACTATTTTTTATAGCTGTGTTAGCACATATGGCTTTTGAAAAACGGCTTTTAGCCAACCAAAATTATTAAAAAGATATTAGAAATTGACATGAAGCCACGTTAAGATCTCGGGGGGGTAACTAAGCCTACTTTTGGACGGGGACGTGCCATTGGTTCAGAATTTGGACCCATAATTCCGCACATATCTGAAAAATGTGACCCATAATTCCGCAAACCTGGTGAAAACATGGCTCATAATTCCGCAAAATGATGAAAACTTGGCCCATAATTCCGCAAGGCAAAGAACAATGCAAACCGCAACTTCACTTTCACCTATATGATAGTTAATGTGGTAAAGAGGGTACAGTAAGATCTAAGTACATGTTTTAAGGGCAACATTTCTCTTAGTCCAAAGAGTTTTCAGTTCTGACTGAAACCCTGTTAAACCCCGGGGGTGGAGGTGCCTAAAGTCAAGGACGGGTATGTGCAAAGGTGCAAACAAAACATTACCCAAAAACTGGATGGCTTATGACAAAAATGATACCCAAAACTGCAGATTATATTGAAATAACCATACCCAAAACTGGAACTTTCAAACCAGTGTCTTTTGTAAACCACAAAAAGGCAAACAAACAAATATCTCTCTCAAACTGACCTCCCCTGGCTTTTTCTGCACTTAAAATTGATGACGGTGCGCATACCATTGCCTTACAATACAGGCCTTTGCGCATCGTCAATAAAAGGATTCAAGACTTCTTGAGAATTTTGAAAGGATTCTTTCCATTCTAAAAAGAATTTTTAAGCCATATGAAAGAGTATGTTTTGAAAGTTTCTAATTTAGATCACTCAGTATAGCTCAGTATCAGGTCCTGCACATCTAGTGGAGAGACGGGGTCTGCATGCAGAGGTAAAATGGTTAAGCTACTGTATATACAGGGTACAGGTTAAGTGTCAGACAGTATTTTGCAAAAATGTTTTAATTAGTTTTGAGATATTATTGAGCTACAGCAAACCGTTTGATGTTAAACTCAAGTCATAAGTGAAGTAGTAGTGAAGTTGAATTTTTGAATGTTGATAAAAAATGATTCACATCACAGGCCTTATTTATGGTCCAGTCCAGTTAAATCAATGATCAAATGATGAGCAATAAATGAAAATAATTTCAAAAGAGGATGTGAAATTCAATATACCTGCCAGTTAATTGTGTCACATTGTTCACATCTCTTCTCTCACTCAGCTCAATTTTCATTTTGTATTTGTTAAAGGCCATCATGTTCCTGTGTTGTTGCTGTTGTTGTTTTATCATAGAACAACAACAACACATTGCCATGATGGCCTAATGCAAATAATATGAAAGTTGATAATATGATGAGATGTAGAGAAGAAAGGAGAGCAATGTGACACAATCAACTGGCAGGTAAGATTAGATTTATTTAGAACGACTACTAGCCGTTCTAATCTCCACCACCTGACAAACAAACAGATTAATGCATGTTCTGTATGAGAAGTGCCTGAATGATGATAGTGCTAGCACACATAAAAGCTCATAAAGGGCAAGGCAAAGTTAGTTAGTTGCCTACCTTATTTATACATGAACATGATATAGTCTAGCGCTGTTTGGTGGTATGAAGACTTGTATGATGTACTTTTATGTAATGGCTCGAAAAATAGTCTAAAATAGCTTTAGTACCTGGCTTGGTACATGTACATACACACACAGCATAGCTCACAAACGTATCTTTACCCAGGTGAATTTTTCTTGTACACCTTGGTTATATCTTGTTTGAATGAAAAACATGTCCAAAACTGGGTGGATTGAAGAAACCATACCCAAAACTGGTACATTATTGAATTATGTGAAAAGGATACCCAAAACTGGGAGGGGGTAGAAATCAGACCAACTGGGGTTCACACATACCCATCCTTGGCTTTAGGCACCTCCAGGGCTTCCACCCCCAGGCGCTAAACTTGCCTCCTAATAATTCTGCAATATTTCTTCAGAATGATACCCAAAAGTCTGCATGTTTCTTCAAATGGTACCCATAATTCCGCACATACTTCTGAAAATGATACCCATAATTCCGCACTTTTCAGAAAAAAGGTACCCCTAAATAATGGCACGTCCCCGTACCTCAAACCTATTAAGTTACCCCCCCGAGGTTAAGATGTTGAAATTAAACTTTAACTATTAAATGGTGGATATTACTTAATTATATATTGGCTTCAATGTTATTTAGACTCAAAGATGGAATACTTAATTACATATTGGTTTCAATGTTATTTAGACTCAAAGATGGAAGCTCATCTCAGAAGACATCGGAGAGACGCTACAGATGATGCTCTAATCCGAGAGTTTTGCGCCGGAGCTAAAGCAGAGTATGACAAAAAAAGAGCAGGAGAAAGAAAAAAGAATGGAAAAACAAAAAGAGGTAGAGTCCCTGTATATTCTCTATTAGTTGAAATCTCTATTCTCTATTCTCTTTTTCTATAGCCGCTTTCAAAATCTGCCTACGAATTGATACCTCTTTCATGTGAACGGGAGACCTACCGTCATACTTTGAACCGTTCTCCAATTTGTACCAGTATCGGGTGAACACTGTCTAAGTTATCTCTTCAAGCAGCAAAGCTGCACGAGGCCTACGTATATATTTGGATATAGCGCAGAATAATTATAGGCCTAAGGTTCTTCCAGAATGAAAAAAAAATCTAATGAAAGATATCAATATTTTTAGATTCCATGGCACGAAACCCATTCAAGAGACAAACGACTGAAGATGTTGCAACAGGTATTTGCGGAATAACGCAGAAAGAACTGAAAAACTTGGAAGGTGAGCCTTTTATAACTTGCAAAATTGAAATAACATATTTATCAGTGAGATTACCATCCTTGCTGTCCTAGATTTCTTAGTAATGGCTATTTCAACAAGAATTATTGGTTATTTGACAAAATCAATGAGCATTCATTCACATACACCTATTCAGTAAGCCAAAGACTATTTGAACTTTTATGCATACAACGTTTCACCTTTTATGAAAATTTTTATGCATACAAATTCTCCATATGCACAGGCCCTAAATTTCCTGGTCCATGAATTTTTGCAACTCGTGCAAGTGCATGGAATTTTTGTTTGCATATGTTTTCAACGTGACACTTAATGTCAAAATTTTTGTTCAGTGTTATGCCAAAGAGCTTTTCTTTGTCATACTTTTCTATGCAGAATGTGCCAATATTCACTGAAATTCCAAGGGATTACCTCCGAATAACATAAATTGACATTTTGCATCATTTATCTTCTATTGGTTGTCAGCGAGCCACTAAGAAAGTCGGCTGGCACTGGCTGGCATATCCCTCTATCTTATGTTGGAAATTATTTATTTGAGAATCGCATGCATTTTGTATTTTGTATGCATGTTGAAATTTGCTACAAGGGAAACTTTTAGTGTTCCAGGGACCGCAGAAAATTTGTTGTTAATGATACTGAGGTCTGCAATTATGCAGATGACACGATTATCATTGCAATAAGGTCAATATGACCGTGGAATGCTATCCCTGCCACTAAAATTAGGGGTGTTTTCATATGTATTTATTTAATTGTATCAAGATTGTAAACTATCTATAAAAAGCATCTTCTTACACAGAAAACCATTATTTATCAAAACCATACAAGATGACCCAATAAGAAAATGAAATGTTTATATCTATCTTTTACCAATCTCTTGTATTATCCAGTGTATTCTAACGAGGAGCTCTCAGTATTGTAAAACGTCTCTCATTAATATCAACGCTCGTTTCAATAAGATATTTCAATTTCTTGTTTTCAGAACATGAACCAGAACCGTTTCCCAAACGAGGTAAGTCTTAATCGATCCTCGCCAAAGGTAGACTTATGACGATGAGTCTCTCGTTTCCCTGTGCTCTTTGACTTGATGATGGCGCTTCGGTCAACAGAGAGACTCATTCCCCAACGCTTGTAGAAACGGAATATCTCCCTCCGTACTGATTCTACTAAAAGACCTTCTCGCTATTCTACACAAGGTTCGATTATGTGGCGTTGGAGCTTCTATCACTATTGTATACATTCGAACATTCTGCAAACGTATCAAGCTACCGTTCGATTCGAATTCTTTTTCGAATCTTAGCTAAAAGATCTATTGGGCCTAAATCAATCTGCTACTTTTTTCTCAAAACCACCTATCCTAAAAAGCCACAAAAACGGTTTTCCAGAACTGCTGTACCATAAAATTTGCTATCAGAACTTCGATAAATGTTCATAGCTATCATGCAAAATGCGCCTTCCTCTAAGCCAAACTCTAACCAGCACATAAGTTTGCGACAAAAAGTTGTCGCAGATTGACATTTTTGTCCGGTTTTACAGCTCTATGGTTATAAGGCCCTCAGTGGAGCGACAACAACAACAACAATTCAACTCAATTAGATGAGCGTAACTAGAGGGTCCTTATGTAGTGAGGCTACGCCAAAGGCGGCTGGTTTGGTAACCACCGGGCAGGTTCTCCGTGTAATGACAAAAAGGAAAGCAAGCCTGGTAACTTTTTTTTTATATATATAATATATTCCAAATAAAATTTACAATACAGATTACGAACTACATTACTTACAAAATTACTCTACAATACTACTAGGACGATCAACCCCAGGGAGCAAAAGGCTGTGTCTACCCCGAGGCCATTAAATAAAGATAATAAAGGAAAAGAAACTACTTTAACTATGGGATAAAATCGGGTGGCTTATGAAGGGATGGGTAAGTGGCTACAGAAATTCACTCGAATCGACCAGTTTCATGGATAAAATGTAGCGTTAGCTCAAGAATTTGTCCATTTAGTGAAATAGGAAAATCTTTATTGCCATACAATAAAGGTTGTAGCAAAGCTTCATTTGCAAGATTTACATATCCAACTAATGCATATATTCCAGCGAGGAGGTCTCGTCTTTGTACATCAAAACAAGGGCAGAGCAACAAGAAGTGTTCCGTATCTTCAATACCATCATTTGTCGGACACATAGGATTTGTGGTATCTTTAAAATTGTGTTTAAATGTATGAAAATTTAACTTGCTAAGACCGACTCTAAGTTGAGTTAGATGCTGGCCTGGTAGCTGAGCTAGAATGAATCGATAAGGCATCATCTTGCAGCCTGGTTGTAATGAAAGCATATAAAAGTGGCTCCAATCACAAATCGGTATTTCCTGTTGACTTCGATAAGTTACCCAAATAAGATGCAGCACGTGTCACGGCCTATTATCTTGGGATGGCTATTTCATCAACGGCTGATATATGCTTAGATTCCCTTTAACAAATAGACGACTAAGATTACCAAACAATACTGACAAAGCATTATAACAGTCCTGCAGCCTAGAAACAGAATCTTTACACCCATCCTCTTGAACCTATACTGTCCCTGCTAGGAATGCCATTTGGCATCACCAGAGGTCCTGTCAATAGTGACAAATATACAGAGAAAAAGGGAAGTTGCAGTAGCTTGCATTTGAAATATCAAGCTGAAAGTTGCAGAAGTTGTGACGAAGAAGAAAACCCCATCATTACGATAATAATACAATAATATTCAAGATTTGACGAGATTGCAACAGACATTTTCACCAGCCTTCTCAAAATTTGAAGCATTTTTGCTGACATTGCTGCTGATTTTTGTTATTTTATTTCTAGCAATGAAAGACATGAGGCTTTCGAAAAGACAGAAGAAGATCATAGAAGAAAACAGCAGGAATGCAGCAAAAAGTAACATTACGACAAGATCGGTAGGTTCGGGGGAATTTATCGAACATTGGCCTTCAAAAAACATCCCGTGGGAGTTCGCAGCTGATTTTCCAGAAAGTAAGTACCGTAAAAGCTCTATTGAGCCCCCCCTCCCTATTAACTATTCAAAATTGGCTCTGTTGATTCAATCCTCACTTGGAAGGGTCATTATGGCCCCCTGATTAGTTCCAAACCGATAGATTTATAAGTTGTAAATCGATTGATAGTATCGGTAACCTATTTCAATTCTAATTAAGTATTTCAATTAAAATCAGTCAACTGACTTGTTGCTAGGCAATTATATATGCTGTGGCCAGTCCACCATAAGCGCATCTATGGAAACTACAATAATGTCCAATACTTTAGCGAGAACAAAGTTTATTCTCAACATCATACTTTCTCACAATATGAAATAGCAATTCTTTTTTTGTATATGCCTATTCAAAAAATGAAGTCATAAATATCAATGGCGTCATGTGTCTAAAAAACTATCAACAAAAATGAAATTTAGCAAACTATATATCATATGAAAACTCTTAATGAGGGAAATTCAATGACACTAACTAAAACAAAATCGCACAGGGATTGGCCAAATTGGAAGCAATTCAGTGTTTTCTTTTGTGATATCTCTCCAAATATGGGCATTCAATGGTCAAATGACTCATATAATTCAAACGAAATTTGTAGAATCTGGTAGAGCATTAAATTTCAGGAAAAATCACTTGGCGCCAGCATTCTGTCTCATATAGTAAAAGAGCTATATATCAATGTTTTGTTGGAGGATGGCCCCTAGGTGGAATAGGAATAAAGCCCTCTTTCTAATAAGCCTCTCCCCTCTGAGCAAAAATTTGACAGCTTTGATGTGATGACGTAACCTGTATAATGTCTAGCCCCCGCGACTCAATGTCCCAAACGCAGACCGGCTCTATGCCCTCGATGCAACCCTGACAGAATTACGTGAAATGAAATGATATGAAATTGTTGGAGTTTTTATGATTACATCACGAAAGAAAACATTGTGACACACAATTGAATATAAGTGATGATTCAAACAGATAAAATTGCTAACTGTGATATTAATTATTTCATTCTGCGTCCTGCAGAAGTGAAAGATGCAAAAGGCAATGAGGTCGATTTAAAGTTTACAATAGACCTTGCTATGGAACATATTAGCAAATATACTTGCGTCAAATTTGTTGAGAAGAAGAAAACAGATAAATTTTATATCCGCTTTGAAGTTGGATCAGAGTAAGTGAATTTTCTTACCTTTATTCAATAAAAATTGAGCACCATGGAATTAGAGGAGAAGCATTAACTTGGTTTCATTCTTATCTTAGCGACATGAAACTGTATCAATTAACGGTTTTGGTTTTGCTCCACTCAATTTTCTTATGCTCATAAATGATATTTCACAGGCACCTTCTAAACAAGCATTTTATCTCTTTACGGATGACACCAGTATTATTTTCAATCAGGAAATTTTGAAAAATTTCAAAAAGTTGTAAATGATGAACTATGGCATGTCAAAAAATGGCTTGATGCTAACAGTTTGAATGTTGACAAAACTAACTTTGTCATGTTTCATTCTTCACAGAAACTCCTCCACGAGAATACTTCCATGGGCGATGATCCATCCATTTTTTGGGAAGGGAGGAAAATAATTGTAAACTTTCCTTCTCATTAGTTGACCAGTTCTCTAATCTGCATCTCTGTTGATCAATTTGAGTGAACAAGATCAGTAAACGTTCTTTTTTTTTGTCCTACCTTGTCTTGGGTCTGCTTCATTTAGGCCCCACCAGCAAACATTTACTGATCCTGTTCATTCAAATTGATCACCAGAGATGCAGATTAGAGAACTGGTCAACTAATGAGTAAGAACTTCTGCAATTTCTATCTTCCCTTCCAAAAATTCGGTGCATCATCGCCCATGGTTATACAATAAAATTTGGTAAGCAACATGTGAAAAATGCTAGGCATGTCAAATTCCTTGGTCTTCTTTTGGATGAAAATCCTCATTCGAAGTATGTGAAACATCTTTCTTTTCAAAGGCTAGCGTTTTTATGAAGCAGCTTAGGTATACAGGTGGTCGTCTGTATTTACTGATTATGAGTCCTAGTTGTGTAGCGGTATATCAGTACAGGCAAAGAGGGAAACTAAGATGATGTACAAGGCTAGGCTAACCTCGTGCTGAAAATAACAAATACCTTTGGGAGCGAGGTTGATTGGCTGACATCATTTATTTCAGTTGTGAAAGTTTCGTTGGATTAATGAATCCCGACACAGATGGAACAATCAATGTCATACACATTGATGAAGATGCAAAGAAAGGACATGTAGTGCACGAGATTCTGCATGCGTTTGGCTTCATCCATGAACATTGCAGAGCTGACAGAGATAAATATGTCGACATACTCTGGAAAAATATAAATGTGGACAATGGTAGGTTAATTGTTTTCTTCATGAGAGCAAATGATTCAAGTCTGTCTCACGTAAGATGTCAGGTAAGAACATCCGCAAATAAAGCAATAATTGCATTTTCATGAGTAACCTTGCATTACTGTAAAGATCACTTGACATCTACCGGGTGTCCCAAAAAAATGTATACAGATTTGGTTTACTCCAGCTATGTGAATTTAGCTTTAATCAATGGCTAAGCACTCTCAAAATGTTCCTTGATAGTTAGCTTGAACATAGATACCTCGTTTGTTGGTATTGGTGATTTGAGAGTGGAAATATCAATCTTGAAAGCTCAAATTTGCGTGCACTTGCAAACCAGAACTTTGGCCTTTTGGCCTAAGCAAATCCCTGAAGAATATCGAAACTAAGAACTAAAATGAATGAAAAATTAAGAAACTTCATGATGGGTGACTGGGGAGTGACTTCTGGAAGATAGAATAACACAAGATCTAATATTGTTCACATTTTATCAATGCGATCGTAGATTTATATGCTGTGTCTTAAGAAATTGCTTAGGCCAAAAGGGTAAAGCCCTGGTTTGCAGGAAGAGGCAAATTTGAGCTTTCAAGATTAACATGTCTGCTCTCAAAGTACCAATGTCAACAAACGAGGTATCTATGTTCAAGTTAACTATCGAGGAACATTTGTAGAGTGATTAGACCTTGATTGGAGCTAAATTCACATTGCTTTAGTCAACTAAATCCGTATACATTTTTTTGGGACACCCGGTACTACGAGGCTGGGTTTACCGTAGAAGCAATGAAGGAGCAGATATGACCAAAGAGGGTCCAGCAATATCAGTGAACAGACTGTAGTTTTCGATTCTTTGGTTCCTTGTGATCTGGATTATGAAAAAAAAACAGCTGTGTAATTTGATACAGATTACATCATCATTGCGGTCAGACGTCATGGACATTAAAATTGCTGATGCCATGAAAAATATATACAATTATACATCATCTCAAAGCTTTCATCGATAGCTATCGAATGGTGGTGTTTGCAATGGTCTAAGATCATCCTGCAAAAACTAGACCCGCTTATTTAATTTTCCAGCTGACCACCTGTTGAAAAGAGGTTGGTCACCTGATCAGCAAGTTAACCTTTCAAAATAATTAGAAATACGGTTTTCGCAACAGAGCAACCAAGCTACCAAGTCTCTTCTCCTATATATTTTTTGTATAATCAACAATTTTTTGTTTTACATAATGCATATTTTCGTTTTCTCGTATAATAGTCTTTATGATGTTCACAAATTAGACATCACATGAGATTTGGGCAACGCAAACTTGCAACGAATGATCAATTTAATTGCTTCATTTGAAGACGTCTAACTTGAGATAGACTTTACATATACTTTTGCTCCCCAAGGCATCGTCTAAGCAGTATCGTAAAGTAGTTTTGTTAGTAAACGTTAAACAGAATCTTGTACTGTAAATTTTGTTTAAATATGAAAAAAATGAGTTATCGAGAAAGTTATTTAATGGGATGAAAACCAAAAGATTTCTGAAAATATTTTACTGCAGAGTTTATCGCAAGATCATGGCCTCAATTTTTTTGTTTTCCATAGGCAACGACTTTTGCACTGGTGAACAAGATTATGGATCGGTTTACATAGAAAATGACTATGGAATTCCATACGATTTCAACAGCGTAATGCATTACCCATTGAAAATTGGTATCCTGGTTATTCAGCCCAAAGACGGATGGAAAGAATGTATGAAAAAAAAAAGTCGTTGTAAAGCAGGACATCAAACGGGCTTGAGTAAATCAGATGCAAGACGAGTTAACGCACTGTTTAAATGTGAAATGAATCCGTTAACAGAAGATGATTGTGCTGTTGATCCAAAAGGACGCACGACATCGATAAACGGCCGCTACCCTTGATCCACTTGGCTTACTGTCAAACAGCTAGTAAATTAGACACTGACAGAAAAATGTAAACCAAAATTCATCAATGCTATTTGTACTTCATATGAATTTAAAATATACTATTGAAAAATTCAATTTGTCTTCTTCTTCAGTAATGATTCTTGAAGTGATTCGAGGGCCTTTCAACAGCCATAGACAAAATAGAGTAATTAAATCGCGAACCAACCGCGGGCTGTACAAAACTCTGAAAAAGAATCAGATTCATGTATGATATAGGGTGTCCCAGAAAAATTGTTCCACGTTTGATTAAATGTTAAAAAATAACGATAAAATTATCAGGCTCCTAGTTAGATAACCCTGTTCCTAAGATATTGAATTAATTGTTAACGCTAGAATCTCGAATCCGCTAAGAATTTACGGAGTTATAAGCTTTTGAAGTTCAAGTTTGTGCGATAGCAGAAACCATACGCCCTTACCTGACTTGTTTTTCAAAAAGACGTCGCAACACTCTAATGTTTTACCTCTAGTTGATATCAGAGCAATCCAAATAGGACTTCAAAAGTAATTTAATTTTTATAACCGTTGCCAAAATTTACTTAAAAATGCAAGCATCCAAAATCATGGAATGAAAAATTAATCGACGAGAGACGGAGCCATTCCAAATTGTGCTCATCAGGATTCCTCCAAGCATCCGTAACCTTGATTTAATGTTGGAGAAAATTAGTTTATCGAAAGTGCTTTCAAATTCCATTTGATTTTCTTTGAATACACGAGAGTGTACTTTAACAAAATATGCAATTTAGGGGCGTCTGGTTTCAGCTTTAGCACAAACTTGAACTTAAAAAGCTCGTAACTCCGTGAATATTTAACCGATTTGCTAGCTTCTGTTGAAATTTAATCTAGAATCTCGTCAATATGGTTATTCACCATGGAGTCCGTTCGTTATTTCGTCATTTTCTTAAATTTAATCAAACGTGGAACAATTTTTGCCGGGACACCCTGTAGATAGAGTATTTATTGTTCTTCTTTTCTGACATACCAAGATATCAAGTAACAATTTTGATTCGAATTTTGTTCAGTGTTTTTTATTTTGCAATTTATCTAACGTTGACACTACATACCCGGGGGGGGGGGGTACTTCATTGTGAACATGATTCGACCTGAATCTGGAATTTGAGAAAAGGGCCCATTTGCATGAATATCAGAAAATTTTTGACCCATCTGTATGAATTTGTCGATTTGAAACAAAGGAAAATTTCAGTTGTTTGGTGTGGATTATCATTATGGGGCCCATTGATAAGAAAATTCTCAAAGAACTAGTCTACCCATCTTCCAGAATTGTGTTTAAAAGCAGACCCATATGTAGAGAACTTCAGATGAAAAAACCTACCCATACGAGCAGCACGTTCAGTAACACTTAACAATGAAGTAA
>REGL01000115.1:39380-57316 GCA_004194395.1 Aurelia aurita complex sp. Pacific | reverse complement strand
ATTAAAAAATAAATGACCCCCCCCCCCCCCCGGACTACATAGCTATGCACAATTGAACTAATAAATAATTGAACTAACACTATTTTCAACTTGATCTACATTTAAAAGAAGACAGAGAGGGGGCTAGCTTGACCTCATGTTCTGCTTAATTCCAACCTTTGATCTACGGAACGAACGAAAATGCTTTTAGGCCATTGCTCGTTTTCATTCGTGGAGCAAGCAAGTCAGTCTCACAATTTCTCAAAAAATAGAATTGAGAGGTGAGTTGGCGTGACACCATTTATTGACGAAAATAATGGTAGCCGTCTCTTGTTTGATTATGTCTTGAACTGTCGGCCATTTCAACTCTTAGATCAAGTTTACTGCTGGTGCATCCATAGCTACTGTTGGTAACTATTCTCGCGGCAGGATTTTGTAAAATTTGTAGCGGACGCGAGCAGGGGCGCAAATGAGGGGAGTGTGGGGGAGGGAGTGTGACACAAGGTACTGGTCCAAAGCTTTGTCTTTTCTAACTTTAACTACTGCCCTTTAGTATGGTTTTTCTCATCAGCTAGATCTATGGGTAAGATCGAAAAACTACAGGAGAGAGCCTTACGTTTTCTTTATGATAACCATAATTTTTCTTATGAAGAACTACTTGGCAAATCATAAAAATGCACGCGAAAAATGCACAATGCAATGCATAAAAATGCACAATGCATCTAAATAGGCTAAGATATTTTTCTATTGAGATTTCTAAAACTGTAAACCAGGTAAATCCTGAATCCATGCAAGAATATTTTCGAAACAAGAACCTCCAATCGACCTTCATGTCGTCAAAATGATTTGCAGCACTATAGGCCTAACCAAACAACGTTTGGTTCAAATAGTTTCAGGTCTTTTGAGCCGCAGATCTGGAATCTTCTGCCAGTATGACTTCGAAATTAATCCTCTGGATCATTTCTTCAAAATCTTTATTAATTTGTATTTCATTAAATAATCGAATCAGACTACAATCCTGGCCAAAAGAAGCTGGGACATAGGCAAATTTCAGTGTCTTCATGATGTTTCCTAAAATATTGAGGAGAAAACATACGTTCATAACCTCCTAATCCCCCTTCCACCTAATTCAATGTTGAGAAGGTCGAATGGCGTTTAATTCAAGCAACTTTGAAACGGGGGAAGCGGGGGGCACGTAATAAAAAACCGAGGTAATGCAATTTTGTGACTTGTCCCGGTTGGTTTTGTAGCTGACCATTTTTCGATTTAACAAAGCAGACACACACACACATTTGTCAATTACTGTACTATGGGACTGTGGGCAAAGTGAGTTAGCAATGGTTTAGTTTACACACAAGCAAGTGTTATGGGTCTTAGTACTTTATTTCTCGTTATTTTCATTAATTTCAGCTAACTCTTGCTTCATTTGAATAACAATGGTCGAAAGTAGCAAGCTTTGATTTGCTAAAACATCGAACCTTCATTAACTTGTTCAACATGACCAATGAATTTTGACTGGTCCAAAATCTTTCTTTTTCGGGTAACCAAGACAATATGAAGCCTTTTTGTCTTTTTCGAATGTTTAAATTTCCAAATTTGGAAATTTAATCATTTTGCTCACGACCCGACCAATGACTCTGAATGGTACGATGAGGCAGAACAATTCCTTAAGATATGTAATAAACATACTGATTTTACCAGTTTTTCTTAATTAACGTTTGCACTGTATTTAAGGTACACACTGACCTGGCTTACTACCTGCAATTATTCACAGGAAGCAGTAAGACGAGACGGTGAACGTTCACTACGCAAAGGCTCAAAAGGATGTTGGCTGTTCAAGCAATTTTAGCCATTTCGGCTGTATATGGAGTTTATGGACACGTAATTCAAGAAGGTAGTAACGCCTTTTCTGTTGTTAAAGTTTATTTTATGGATATACATTATACGATGTCATATGCAGAAATAATTTGCATAAATTCTTTGCAATATTTTGAATACCTTTTATGGGAAACTAATGATAACTGAATTGAATGCGATAATTTTTGAGTTTTTTTTTATGAATTTAGGACCTGTAAATCTTGTATAGAGTTTGTTCTATGTACTTAAATAAGATATATTGACTGACTTTCTTATCAAAGCTAAGCTATCTGCTTACGGATTTGATGAGAATTATTCAGACTCTATATATTCATATTTAAAGCGACGTGATCAATGTGTTAGGATTAACAATGTTTATGGCTCGTTTCAGCGCATACTTTCCGGTGTTCCACAGGGATCTATACTTGGTCCGATCCTTTTCAATTTTTACATAAATGATCTACTACTTTTCATCAGGGAAGCCAAAGTATATAATTACGCATATGACAATTCTTTGGTTTCTTCCTCTAAAAGCATGTCCGTCTTACTGAAGTTCTTGGAGGGGGAAGCGAATATTGCTCTTAAACGGTTGGAGGAAAATGAGATGATTGCAAATCCAAAGAAATTCCAGTCTATTTCGATCAAGAAAGACCGTTCAGATACCAGTGGTGTTGACATTAGCCTCCGTGATAAGAACATCAAATCAGAAAAAACTGTAAAGCTTTTAGGTAGCAAACTCGACAACAAGCATAATTTTGATCCACATATTTCAGATTTATGCAAGAAAGCTGCTACACAACTGAATNTTCATTAGGGAAGCCGAAGTATATAATTACGCAGATGACAATTCTTTGGTTTCTTCCTCTAAAAGCATGTCCGTCTTACTGAAGGTCTTGGAGGGGGAAGCGAATATTGCTCTTAAATGGTTGGAGGAAAATGAGATGATTGCAAATCCAAAGAAATTCCAGTCTATTTTGATCAAGAAAGACCGTTCAGATACCAGTGGTGTTGACATTAGCCTCCGTGATAAGAACATCAAAACAGAAAAAACTGTAAAGCTTTTAGGTATCAAACTAGACAACAAGCTAAATTTTGATCCACATATTTCAGATTTGTGCAAGAAAGCTGCCACACAATTGAATGTACTAAAAAGACTTAAACAATTCATTGGTTTTGAAGAAAGGAAAATGCTTGGTCAAAATTTTGTTTATTTTCTAACTTAATTACTGCCCTTTAGAGTGGGCATTTTCATCTGCAAAGTCACTGCAAAAATCGAACGTATACAAGAGAGAGCATTAAGAATTCTGTTCAATTAGAACAATTCTCCATATGAAAAGTGATTGACCAAATCAGGCAAAAAATATATGCAGGTTTCTTGTTTTAGAGCTCTCTGTATCGAAATTTACAAAACTAAGAAGCTACTAAATCCTGTTTTTATGCAAATAATTTTGCTTGTAAATCATCTGCTAATCTGAGTCGCTCTCGGAGAAATCCACATGATTTGTTACATAATAGACATCATAGACTTAAACGAAATTTGTACTAATAGCCTAGAAGCCTTGGAACCGCAGATATGGAATGGTCTCCCGAATGGAATGAAGTCTACTCATAATATACAAATAAAGCAATGGGATGGAATGGAATGGAATGGAATGGAATGAAATTGAATGGAATGCAACTATAATGCATATCAATTAAAAAAAACACAACATCGATGAAAATTAATAAGAAATAAAAAATCCATGAAATAGTATTATCAAAACAGTGTGGCATTTCAATTGTCATTAGATTAGTTATATTTTCTGTTGTAAATATTTTCGAAATTAGTTAGCTTCTCTTATTTTATATATCTAGAAGCTATTTACATGTATCAAAGTTTTTCGAAATGAAATAAGATGACACACACCCATACACACACACACACACATACACACATACATCATCGTTTGCTTTGCCTGCGCTGCACCCTACAATTTCTTGAAGAAGCAAAGTACCTTCCAAAACATTATCAGCAACAGCCTGCGTGCGCAGAAAATTTGCACCGTGATTGTACAACAATAGATGACGAATGTCACCGACGTCTATGAAACTATAGCTATGAGTACTTGAGCAATGCTGACAACCTAGGGTCAGGATAAAGGGCGAAAGACCATACTATAATCAATCATTTTAAATTACCTACAAACTTTTTTCAGATTCAATGACTGAATTGCGTCTAAAAAGAGAACCTGAGACGGACCATGCTTCAGAAGTATGTGGTTTAAAGCCAAGTGAAAAAATGAAGTTAGAGAAGGATGGCAAAGGTAAAGTTTCAATGTTAGTTTCAGTTTATCCACTTAAAATTCATACTTACTCTCAGTCTATGAGATACTTTGTTTAAATATATGTGACTGCTTTATTTTTGTCATTTGAGATTGCGGTGATTCCTGTTCTACCGCAAACGTCCGAGATAAGATAAGATCTTCTTAATTTTTTTCCTCTGAGCTGATTTTTGAGCATCTTGGTATGCTGCAATAGTAACAAATTCTGTATCGATAGCATGAATAGGAGCCTCGCATCATTACCTCCTGCGCTTACATGCCTGCTGACTTAACGCCTAATGCCCCCAGGGCCATTGTGGCGTCATTTGCAAATGACTAGCTATTAACATGAGCAAGGGCCCTAGGACGACAGAAAAGTTGTCCCATAGCACTGATTAAAATGACGTATTTAAATGATCTTACCTATCCAACGCTGTCCTTGGTTGCTTCTTTGTTGATTTTTCTCTTGGTTTGCATTTAAAACGACATACATCACATGTTTTCTCAAGTTGAAATAAACCTTGCTTCGCACTGATGTGTTGCCATGTTTTATCTCGAGAACTAAACGAAAGTGAGATTTAATTGGATAGGTAAGATCATTTAAATAGGACATTTTAATTAGTGCAATGGGACGAATTTAACCTATGGCCCTTTGAAATGAGGATGGAATCTACTTGAACAATTGACTTGTAGTACTTGAAACATTATAATAAGGCACAGACAAATCGCATGAGAATATGTCAAAACGTGATTGTGTAGTTTGTGCATGGTTGTTGTATCCCCATCACGTTGGGGACTGGTAGCTGTGAAGTATCATAAAATTTAAGCTACATACATATATGAAACGAAAGTAAAATTCTGCAATGCAATTATTCTTTACAATAATTTTAACTTTTCTTTCAGAACACAAACTTGACAGACATCCTCATGAAAGACAAAGTAAGTTTACTTCATAAGCTATTACGAGTTGCATATTTCCAAGAAAGTTATTGCTGATCTCTAACGCAATTTTCATAAAGAAGTTTAATTTATTTGCAGCCCTAAAGGGGGTAAATTCTCTTACCATCAAAGCATTTCCTAAACATTGATTCTAAGTTCCATTCATATCAAATCAGCTACAGAAATTCAAAGTTTTATAAGCCTATTGTAACAAAAGGGGTATAAAAGGAATATCAACCCTAATTCGTCAGTACAAAACTGTGCTAGTAAACCTTTTTACGGAGACCTTTTCATCAAATATTTAGCTAAAAGCACCAATGACTGAAAACTTGATATTTTATCTGTTAATGAGCCATACAATCAATGATGTGATGAGGTTTTCTCAAATGTAGAAAATCCAAAAAAATTATTGCAATATGCTCGGTCCACAAATGATAGACTACAAATTATCGTGTCTGTCACTTGTGCCAAGTATCAACTCTCTAGCACTTATGGTTTTTCATAATCCAGGTCACAAGGAACCAGGAACCAAAACTACAGTCTTCACTGACATTCCTGGACCTCCTGACCCCCTGTCAAGTGACTGGAATTATAGTTTGCAAAAGCGAACCAAACTTTTTTTGTCATGCTTTTGCAGAAGGACTATTTCAAGGTGACATACGACTTACCGAAGAGCAGAAAAAAATTATCGAAGAGGTTGCCAAGACGAGGAATCAAGTCACTGCTAGAAGAGGAGAAGCTGTGTCTAAAAGGCTCATTAACCACTGGCCTCGAGACCATGCTATAAATTATTACATCGATCCATTGTTTGGTAAGGATTTGTAAATTTTAATGTTCTTCTTCAAATATAGTAAAGACTTGCATGTAAAAACATATCTTTATGGACAATTAACGATGTAGTGGACTCAGATTTGTTTTGGCCTTCAGGGTGATTCTGGAGGAAATACTTTATTAGCATTTCAGTCAATTGAATATTTCCCGAAAATTCATGTTAGAAAATGATAGACTACTACGTTGACAATAGAGCAAAACAATTGAGAGACTGGCTCTATGGCAATGAAACAAACACTGCTGAACTTGTCTTCAAACCATGGGCAATAATGGAACCTGTTTGTAGCTTAGAAATTAAAGTTTATTACCTCGTTACTGCTGTTTTTCTTCGATATTTTCTCTTCTGCCCAAGCCTGCGATTGCAAGAAATAAAATTTGAATAGCGCGCCTGCGCACCTCAGAGAATGGTTCGCTCCTTCGCAGCGTAGAATCTCATTTCAAAGGTCCACCACCCAGAAACGAGATTCTACGCTTCGAATGAGCTAACCATTCTCTGAGGTGCACAGGCGTGCTATTTAAATTTTATTTCTTGCAATCGCGGGCTTAGGCCGAAGAGAAAATATCGAAAAAAACAGCAGTAACGAGGTAATAAACTTTAATTTCTAAACTACAAACACGGTGCATTATTGCCCATGGTGTTACGAAAAAAAGTTCAAAAAAGAGTTATTAGGATATAATAATTCCATGTTTCAAATATCATATCAATTTGTTTTATAGATTTTGAGATACAAAGTGACAAAGTCCAGGTGGTTTCAGACCCAAATTAAATCTTGTTTGCCTTATTGTGTTTGTTACTTGTGCGAAGTTTTAAATTTCTGGGATTTATTGTTCTGCGAATAAAGAGGTTACACTTTGTGCTCCTCCTGGTCTCTCCCCAACATTTCGAAAAGCTTACTGTAGTCTGGATAGGGTTAAAGATAAAATAAATTGATTAGAAATTTTGGGCAGCAGAAATGTCCTAAAATCAACTAACCTACTTACCAGCCCCGGACCTTATAAGTTTCATCTACAAATTACGAGTTAACCCTATCTGGACCGGGCTTTTTTGAGCATCCTCAGGCCGAGGGGGGCTAAATTAGCCCCCCCCCCTCAGAACTACGAATGGACCAGGGCTAGAAAGATGAAACTTGGTCATAATATGTAACTTAATGTGAAACGTCCGAATATCTAATTTATTTTACTCTAATTGTTGTATTTTCGATGATGTCATCAATTTTCTTTGTTTTAGGCCAAAAACAGTACTCTGACAGATTTAACTGTAAAAACTTACTCACGAGAAATGTTATGCTTCTTATAACTTTAATTAACATATAAAATATTTAAGTTTCTGAAAAACAAAAATTTTTGAAAAAATTATGAAATTTATAAACTTATATTTATTACCTAAATTCATTAGATATATGACGTCATGAATGACGTAATACAAAATAAAAACCAAAAAAATTGGGTTTTCCATATTTTCTTATTGATGTATGGTTGCTCTGAAAAATTTCATCCATTTATTTCACTTCTGTCGAGAATTATCTTAGTTTGGAGTTATAAAGGGTTTGACCGTAAAACAAACAAGATAATAAAACTACTCTCTGAAAAAATTGTTATATTTCCAAAAATACATGACATATCTTGTAGAAATTTTGGTGAAAGATGCGAAAAGGATAGTTAGGAAAAGTCACGACCAATAATTAGCGTAGAAATTATCATAAAAAAGATACCCAGACAAAACTGGTAGGGGGGGGGCTATTTTAGCCCCCCCCCCCCAGTCCAGATAGGGTTAAGTGCAAATGAACTCTTAATCGATAGACGAGTTGATGCATTCTATTTCATCTCATAGCAAAAGATCAGGTGGACGTAATAAAGGAAGCTCTGGCTCATATCCAAAAATACACATATTGTGTTACATTTGCAAAGGTACGGGACATCCGAAATCAAGCAGGCAGCTACATTAAATTCATGAAACCCACCCCAGGTAAAACGGACGAAGAAAGAGAAGCCAAAGCAAAAGGAGAGTTGTAAGTAATGTATACATGCCTATGTTTTGAAAACCGACAAATTTTCGTAAAGCCAAGCCGATGTTTATATATTTTTCTATGTGTGATCACCAGACAACACCTCCTCAGAACTAATGAGGACAGGAAGCTAAATGTAGGTCAATTCTACTTTCACCTCATTTTCACCTGGTTTTGAAATAGAAAGTTAATGGCTGCTTGTGCCAACCAGCGGTTTGATTGGTCGAGGTTCAATTTGAGAAAACGAGGGAAGAGATTCATGTCCCTTCTGATCTCACAGACTTTCCGATTTTCTGATCAAGCTGATCAGTCTGGTGGATAAAATGTAAAGTTAAAAGACGTACGCTTTCATCGAGATGATCAGGAAGGTGAATCAAATCCTCGTTTAAATTATTGATCGGCAACTTGCTGCTCACTAGAGTAGTGGAAAGTGAAATTTATTTACTAGACTTTAGTTGCATTTTGAAGGAAGATAGGACACGGAAGTTTGCTTTGAAAGAGAGCAGTTTTAAATAAAAGGGGGCCAGAGGGACCTGTTGTAAAAAGTTTGGAATGCAGTAGAATCTTTTTGATTACATACAAGAGATCTAGTGCTGCAAAACTACTTTTGGAGACTCAGACATTGAGATATACGTGAAGGTAATGTTGGAGTAGACACAAAACAGACATTTTTACGGTTTTTGGCAAGGGAATCAACTTTTCTTTGAGACTGGGTCATCAGTGATACAAATCGCGATGGTCTTGGACAGCATTTGATCTAGAGCTCCTTTCCTCCTTTCAATAGTACGATCCACATTCTAGGGCACTTTATGTCTCGTTCAACTCCTACCCTGACCACCCCCCCCCAGGACACCCCCAGGCATTTGCACGAAAAATATTCCCGCCCCCGGGTAGTTGATCTTGCATTTTTCCCCGGTTCCCGGGCATTTAAATAGCATGTGGCAAGAACAGGACCTTTTGCTTATACAGTAACTGAGACTATGGCATTTTCTCAAATTTTTGTTGATCACCGGGCTGCCCGGGGAGATGGTCAGGGTAGGAATTGAACGAAAAGTGTGAGAAGTTGCAATTTTTAAATCCTTAAACGAAGTGAGAACATTTCAAAAGAGGCTCGCCACGAAAATGTGTCCTTTTTCTATGGGAATGTTTACTACAATTTTAGGTAACCGTAAAATTCTTCTTTTCTTCAGTTGTGCGTCAGAACTGGGACGCTTTGATGATACGCCAACTCAGATAGAACTCTGTGATAAATGCTTCACCATGAAGACAATTCTTCATGAAATCATGCATGCCTTTGGTTTCATTCATGAGCACACAAGGGCGGACAGAGATACATATGTCCAAATAATGTGGGATAACATCGAGAAGATTTACCGTAAGTTACAACATATTTTCTTTTGTTTTTACAAGATTAATGGAGTGGTATCGCCCTTTTGGAATGTCCTTGAATTTTGACACATTTCATCGCAATGCAAAAATCACTGAAGTGAAATCAAAAATCACAAATCACAAAAGAGACTCGAGCTAGTTTTTCATAAAAGTGCGCGAAAACAGTTTGCTGATGCCACCTTCGTGACTTGTCCTCGCTGTGTTACATCAATTTGCTCCTTCACGAAATGAAGATAAAATTGAGCTAACTTGGTAGGAGAATCGAAGGTATGATCAGTGCCTATTATTAAAGTCAATGAAATTTTAAGAAAAGTAGCAAATTTTCAGCTTGTTATCTCTCGACCTGACGACATTGCATCCAATGATCTTTGTCGCGGGCACCTTGTGCATGCCCCCCTCGGTAGTGAAAGGGTTAATTAATAATTGATTTAATTCCTGGCCATAAATGTTTCGAAGACACATTTCTATTGAGGACTAAATGCTAAATAAGCTGAAAAAGTTTCTGTTATTTTCTTAGTTTAAGATTAGTTCTTGGAATGTTACTTTACAGACGAAGATTTCAAGACTGGCGAAGAAGTATTTGGCAAAGAAAAGTACGATGGAAACGTCTTTGGCGAGGAGTACGATTTCGATAGCATACTGCACTACGGATTATATGATGGTGCTGTGGATCGCACGAAGCCGACAATAGTAATCAAGCCACCTAACGAGCATCTAACTAACCTGATTGGCCAACGTGAGGGACTGACTGATGCAGATTGCCGAAAAATTGATCGGCTATTGAGGTGTAAACAACGACCAACTGTTGGAACTTGCCATAATTTTGAAAACTTGAAATACCCACTACCCAAAAAGAATTAAGCTAGCAAGTAACAGCACAGCAAATGGAAGCTGGAAAACTAAGAACTCAGTATTGTTACTGTTACGATATTCTTTTAAATGAAACATAAATTTCGATGTAACAAGAACTATTTCCAAACAAGTTTGCTATAGCGGATTTTCATGATCATCGATTGATGGTTTTTTTACGCAGAGTTTGTTTGTAACGCTCTCCAGCAGGCATCTCCTCATGCATATAGCTACCCTCCAAAAAAAATTAAGAAAAACAACGAAACATTGCTAACCATTAAACGTTGCCTCGGGCCCAATTCCTTTTTCGAATGCAATTTCTTGGGTAATATGAGGAGAGGTTTAATATCCTATTTTTAGCAATCCAATTCATATTTCGTTGGATGAGAAGAATTCAATTGGCATTAACCTTCTCTCTGGGTGCTGATGGGGAATGTTAGATTTTGGCTCAAACAAGCTTTGCAGAAGCCTAACTTTTCCTGGACACTGAGGGAATCAAAGCTTGCAAATAAGTTGTGTATGATATCTACCCCCCCCCCCCCTTTAGGAAGTAAATCGAGCAACAGACGTTTGCCATATTGCCAAAATTTAATGCCAAAACAAAATTTGATGCCAAAAAAACTGTGTATTTATTGACAAAGTGATTTAAAAAACCCAGCGCAGCAATCTCTGTGACGGGTGAAAACTGGTTCGGTTCTCCTTGCACATTGGAGTGGAAAGCAGGGTTTCCTGCATATATTTTGGGTATTGGGACGTGCCACCGGGAAGGGTATCGATTTTCACAAGTTTGGTGTAAAGAACAAATAAGTTCAAAACATTCAAAACATTTTTCAAAACATTGATATAGAGTTGTATTTCTTCTTTTAGCAGAGCCTGCCAAAGCTTCAACTTCATCCTGAGTGTTATATCCTAAACTATAATTGTGTTTTAGTTTATTTGCCACTTATTTTTTAGCACTCACACTTACATTGCATTGCTTATTTTGTCGAAGCTTTCGCCTCATTTCTGAGGCCTCATCAGCATGGTATAAAGTTGGGTATACTTTGTACAAAGAACGGATATGTTTTGAAACTTGGATGCCACGCCTGAGATCAAGATCTGGTCAAGTCCCCCCCCCCCCTCCCCCATCCATCTAGGGGTATTAGAGAAGGAAAGACAATGATACTGCAAAGAAACTAACACAAGCAACAGATGGCAGTTCAAAGATATCAATGTTATCTTACAATACTTTATATCTACCACAAATTTAGCCTAGCGTGCTTTCTACAACACAAATTTTCTGTTACAATAAATCCCCGGATATAAGAACCTACAAGAATAAGGACATGCAGGCTGTTTTACCTATTTTCTGTATCTTCTAATAGACGATTGCGCTAAAGAAAGCGGCGAGCAACTTTTTACCAAGAAGCATTGCATTATTTAATCGAATTCCTATAGAATCGCTAAAGATTCGTAATTCGAACGTGGTGCATCTTACTAAAAAATTTCCTTGTTGCCATCTTTAGCACAATATTCTATTAAACACCTTTTACAACTTGATAAAAAATATATTTTTGCTACGAGGATAATCAAGTAGCTTACTGGTTTTCCGGTTTAAGTTCTTGTTTGTCCCTGGGTTTGGCTGTTAGTATCTGAAGTTCCCCTGTCCTATCTGTGAGCTTTATAAGGTGCACACTACTGCTAATTGCCAAAACAAATAACATGGTTAAAAATCTCTCGATGGTGACTCCTGGAAGGTTGCACAAAAGGACCCTTCGAATAAGAAACTTAGAGAAAATTCATACCCATAAATATTTGATATTTTGATATTCATACGCTGAAATATTTGAAATCAATCTAAGTACCTTTTAAGTAAGAACCTAATTCAGCCAGGTTCTGGTACGCGGGGATTTACTATGCAATTATGGTCTGTCCTTTTTGTACTATAAACTACATTCAGCAAAATCCTGACATAGTGTCCTTAGGATAGCACATGCTGAGCCTTTGCACTGCTTAAGATGTGGGATGCCATGAACTGTGTAAGGTATCGCAGCCTTCATATTTCTTGTCTGGGCACTTGAACAACTTATTGAGTTTGAATGCGTCTGTTTTGCTTAAACCATGACGTTGACCAAGTATACAATCAGGATCATTTTCACATTTCTCCTTCCATTCTGGCTTGATAACTATTGTAGGCTCTGTGGAACCTTCTTTTGCAAACGCAAATGGAGGGTAGTGCATTATACTGTTGAAGTCATAGGGTGCGCCATATGTCTCTCCCTTGTACGAAGTTAACACGCCTGCGTACAGCTCTTGGCCTAGGTCAAATTGTCCTTGAATGGAAGATAAGGAAAAAGATAGCGAGAAATAGTATGGGCATAGAATATGTACAAAATATCAACACGAAATATGTAAAACATTACTGTTCCATTTTTTCAACTGAGTTACCCTGAGGAACTCCATGTGATTTGCCTTGATTCATGAAGGATGGTTTCTGACGTAATAATTAATTTTGGAATTACTGAGTACGAGAGGAGGAATGAAAAGCTGGGAGTCTTTCATGGAAGAAAACATTGCATTTCATATCTTACAAGTCAACGTGCATTTTCAATCGCATTTCCTACCGTGTTTGATATAGGAGCAAAAATATTTCTACCCTAACGAAAGGTGTATGTGATGATATCTTTCTCTAGACTTATGACGATGAGTCCCTTGTATCCCTGTGCTTTTTGGCATTAAGATGGCGCTTCGGTTAGCAGCAAGAAGGTCTACCGCAGGGTTACACGGGATTCATCGTCATAAGTCTAATATATCTCTGCGAAGGTTCTATTCGTGACACTCGGATTGAGATTTGAGTTTCAAAAATGTCAGAAGCAAGCAGCTTTAAATTTTTGTGGCGAACAGACACCATGTTTCTATCTTCAATAAATCCTTGAAATGTGAACAAGTACACTCATTTTTTTAATAAGAAACCGCTTATAAGAAACGGTAGGTTCCGTTTTTCGAATGTTAAGAAACAACCCTACCTGAATGGAAAAGCTAAGAAACTTTTGTAATTTACAGTTTTTAATTTCCTATTATTTTGACAGTGTACAGTTATAGCAACTGTTTGGACATTATTTTGAGTGCGAATTATGTTATTTACTTCTTTGGAGAGTGAGTCCCTAATTCAAGATCCAAGATCCAAGATCCAAGATCCAAAGATCCGGAATTCAAAATCCAGAATGAAACACCCTAACTCAAGATCCAGAATTCAAGATCCAAAATGAAACACCCTAATTCAAGATCCGGAATTCAAGATTCAAAATGAAACACCCTAACTCAAGATCCAGAATTCAAGATCCAGAATGAAACACCCTAATTCAAGATCCAGAATTCAAGGTTCAAAATGAAACACCCTAGCTCAAGATCCAGAATTCAAGATTCAAAATAAAACACCCTATTTCTTTCTATGAATTTGTTTCAATTTTGAAAAAAACTCATTTTGGATCCGGCAGTTACTGAGTGGAGTTGAATACAATGGATGTTTATTCAATTTTCTTTGAGGTGATTTCTGCTCTTAAAGATATATTGAAATATGATGTCCACTATTCTGGATAATGACAAATAGTGAGCCGCGATAAGGTTCTTGTATGGCCTAGGCATGAATTCTTGAGAGGCAAATAGTGCCTAGGCCAAGCAAGGTACTTTCGCGCTATTCGATATTGGTCAACATCTGGAACAGTGGACATCATATTGCAATGTATATTTAAGAGCTGAAGTCATTTGAAAGAAATTCAAATAGACATCCATTATATGAGACCCTCCACTCATTAGAGACAAGGCAGCCAAAATTCAATATATGAAGTTTTAGAAATTGAAACACTAAAAAACTTGTTGATGAACAGACAATTTGCCATGTTTCAGTTGCTATTACTATGAGAGAATGTGAAAATCAGATACTAAGTTAGTGTCCAGCATTGCTTACATGACGGGGCTTTGAAATTTCTTAGTAAACTCTCTTAAACAAGTACCTAAAATGCTGCCAAAAATTTGTATTTACTGTACTGCTCCAAAAATATAAATTACAGTCGTTTCTTAGCTTTTTTAATCCAGTTAGCATGTTTTTAAACGTTAGAAAGATTGGGCTTTAAGTTTCCTAAATTAGCGCAGTTCACTTAAAAAATCACTGGAACGACATCTAGAATTCTGGATCTTGAATTAAGGTGTTTGAATCTTGAATTCTGGATCTTGAATTAAGGTGTTTTCATTTTGAACCTAGAATTCTGGATCTTGAATTAAGGTGTTTGAATCTTGAATTCTGGATCTTGAATTAAGGTGTCTTCATTTTGAACCTTTTGACTCTTGAATTCTGGATCTTGAATTAGGGTGTTTCATTTTGATTTTTGAATCTTGAATTGCGGATCTTGAATTAGGGTGTTTAATTTTGAATCTTGGATTCTGAATTTGAGATTTGGATTTGAGAAATTGGGATTTGAGAAAGTTTTTCATTCTGGATCTTGAATTCCGGATCTTTGTATCTTGGATGTTGAATCTTGAATCTTGAATTGGGGACTCTAACTAAGTAGATCTGGAGATCTACTAAGTAATTTGGGAGTCCTTTAGACAAAACAGAATTGGTGAAGGTGAAGGTGAAGGTGAAGGTGAAGGTGAAGGTGAAGGTGAAGGTGAAGTTGCGTTTTTCAGCGCCAGGCGCTGGGATCGCAGAAATAGAGCAGACCTAATCGAGTCCGCGACCCCTTGTCATGACGCTCAAGTGGTGGGGTCCTACCGGGTATCGAACCCACTCCACCTTTTGTTCTGGCTGCAAAGTCAGAGGATTACAGCACTGCGCCACAACACCTTCACCAGAATTAGCTCTACACTTCCGGCACTAAAAATATAAGAAACACATCAGAAGTTTTTGGTAGCAAAATTGCCCAAAAAATTGATGAGTGAATCTTTTCATGCGACTCTCGGGGTTCTCTCGTGGATTTTGTTCATTTCCTTATTATAAACTGACCTATCATTGAACATCCAAACATATGGAATGCTGTATACGGTAGCAAAAGTTAGAAGCAACGAAAGCAATGATTTAATAAGAAAAAAGTACAACCTTACCATACATAATATATGGGTCGGGCTCTTCGTCTGGCTTTTGGTCTGGCTTTTGGTCTGGCTTTTGGTCTGGCTTNTCCGGCACTAAAAATATAAGAAACACATCAGAAGTTTTTGGTAGCAAAATTGCCCAAAAAATTGATGAGTGAATCTTTTCATGCGACTCTCGGGGTTCTCTCGTGGATTTTGTTCATTTCCTTATTATAAACTGACCTATCATTGAACATCCAAACATATGGAATGCTGTATACGGTAGCAAAAGTTAGAAGCAACGAAAGCAATGATTTAATAAGAAAAAAGTACAACCTTACCATACATAATATATGGGTCGGGCTCTTCGTCTGGCTTTTGGTCTGGCTTTTGGTCTGGCTTTTGGTCTGGCTTTTGGTCTTGCTTTTCGTCTGGCTTTTCGCCAGGCTTTTCGTCTTTCTCACCATCACCTTTACTCGCTTCGTCGATACCCATTTCTTGAATGTTTTGATACAATACCTTTATGTATTTGTGCCTATCTTGCCTAGCATGCTCATGCATGAAACCAAATGTATGCATGAGCTCATGAACGATATCTCCTCGTTTTATGGTCGAAGGATCTCTGTTTAATGATAACGGAGTCGGCTTTTCTTTATTCATGCCATACATTGCACACAAGCTGCAAATGAGAGTCATAAGACATGAAGAGCACTGTGTAAAAGAAGTAAAGTTTTCACTTTCAAGATCTTTGGTTTGGAACAATAAAAAGAATTCATGTTATGTGACGCCTAAAAATATTTTAAACCTATGGCAAATCGAAATCGCGTATACCTTGAGCATACAAGTCAAATTGTTCAATATGGCACAGGGAAACCCGCAAAAATTTCAAATTTCACGTTTATAAGCCAATGATATCATCGTATTCCGATCACATGACTGAAATTAGGTTTTCGAGACAACTTTTCGAATACCTTCACGAAAAGAAAAATGGATATTCGATGGTTTTACCACGAGTCGATTCTAGAGGCCCCACTCAAAATTTATTGTTCTGCATTTGGTTAAAATCTCATAGGGGATCGGCGTTACATCGAATTTCATTCCTTCAAAAATTGGCCTATGTTCAAGAACTCATATCTAGCAGTAGAAAGTAGATGTTGCCGTTGCTGGATGTTGTAGCTTTCTCTGCCAACATCTTGATTGCAAAAACAAGCTCGTTCGGTCGTGCTTTGACCCGCTTGCTAGGCATAGCTATTGGGATTTTAATGCTGAGGCGGTTCCAACATCTTCTTATCATACAGATGGCAAGCAATATTCTCAATACAGATAACAGTATGATTGGTCGTAGGTTTGAGGGTGGCCCTGGCTTTTTTCCTGGTTTTTGGAGAGGTTTTATGATACGCTGCGCTGTTTGATCTCTTCTGGGTATTCTCCTGTGCCTGCCATGTAGTTCAATAGTTTGGCCATGCCTTCATATATTTCCGGTGGTCCGTACTTTACAAATTCTGCATCTAGGTTATCATCTCCCAAACTTTTCCTGTCCTTTAAAATTTTCACTGCCTTTCGTATTTCTTTGCCTGTAGAGGGTGTTTTCATTTCACACGGTGGTATCGTTGGGAGTAACTCCTTTTTTCTATCGTGAAAATTTATTTGACATGTTTGGTGATTACAGTTATCTGTTCTTTCTCAGAGCTAGCAATGCTGCCATCCTCTCCTTCTACGATGAAGGGTTTCTTCGGTTATTTGTTATTAAGTGTTCTGATGGCCTGATAACTCTTGTTTGAATCATCCTTGTTTGCTTCTATTTCTGCTAGTTGCTTGTCCATTTTTTCGTTCTCGAGTATTCTTCTCTTTTTCCGTATATTTTCCATGATTTTACTCCTGCTTTTTTCTCAATGGTTGCCTTTTTCTTTCTCTTGACCAAGGCTGTTAGGACACGGATATTTTAATTACGTATTTATTTACCTTGTTTTGATCTTCGTCTTGTGTTCTTGTCTTGTTTTCTTCTCTGTTCTGTTTCCTCTTGAACTGATGTAAATGCCTCGTGGTATTTGAATATATCTTCCTTGTATTCCTGTGTCTTAGCGCGCCTTCGTCGAAGAAAGGTTTGAAACCGCCATGCCATATTAAATACTTAAGTTGGGCAGATTTACAGTCAGGGTTTACAGTAAAGTACCATAAGTTCCTTTCTACCCATTCAATTCAATGAAAAATATCATAGAATTTTACACCTACCTTTTTAAAGATTCGAAAGATTTGAGCCCTATGCTCTCAAAGGATTTCTTCCTCTGCAGGGGGACTATAAGGTTCCAAACATATAGTTTCATTTGATTCCCAAAAGATAGATATTTAATTGCTAAATGCATATATTATGTTCTTATCGCCATAGGGATAAAATAGGATACTTACCCCTTCTTTTTCTTGTTAACAAATATTTTAATGGTAGGATTGGGCGGTTTTCCTTCAACAAAAGGCACACTTTTGAATTTGATACAAGAAAAGTTTTCAATGTGGCTCATAGCTGCTTTGATCTTGTCTTGGAGGTCTGTCCCTGTAGATTTAAAGATGATTAGAAATGCAATGCCGTTGCTGTAATGGAGTGTTTGTTCATGTTCATAGTCCAGTTGCCTTTGGGCTTTTAACGGTACATTTTTTGGCACTTTCCTAGATGTATACAACGGGGGGGGGGGGGGGGGCGGGGGGTTTTTGCAAAACTCTTCAAACCCCTGCACCCTGTGGCTTA
>REGL01000115.1:23597-39168 GCA_004194395.1 Aurelia aurita complex sp. Pacific | reverse complement strand
GGGGGGGGGGGGGTGACGGGGGTGTGTGCAAAACCTCTCGATACCCTGCACCCTGTCGCATATAAAATGGGCCAAAAGTATAGATTGGCTAAACAATCTCTGTATGCTCCTTAGAACTGATTTGAGCAACAGCAACAACAGCGAAATTGAGGGCCTAGTGTAGCTAGTCTACCAAAAATATACCCTGTCGCATAAAAATTTTTCCTCTCAAATACAGAGTAGAACGCGATTTTTGCTTGTGATACCCTGTCGCATAATTTTCGTTAGAAAATGACACCCTGTTGCATAATTTTTACCACAAAAGGACACCCTGTTGAGCGGCATATCCCGTCAGGTCAAGTATGGGAGTACCCCCCCCCCCGGAATGTATAGGTACTTTTCTGCTCCTGAATGGCACAACCCTGAAATGACCTGATGGTGTTGCTGTTTAATTGGATGGTCATGGGGTGGCAGTGGTGATGAAAACGAGGCAGTCACAAATGACAGCGAATATGTAAGCTAGATATGAAAAAATTGTGAAAGGTGTGTCCAGAAATAATGCAAAAACGCTTTTTGAATCAAGATTATCATTTAGACAAAAATTTGGATCTGCAAGAGATAATTGAAAAAGATTTCCCACTCAAGCAGAACCAAGCTGACTTCACGTGGTCTTGATCCATCCTTGATCTGTTGATCATAAATGAGCGAAAAGGAATGGGCGTTTCCAAAATGGCCACCTCTCTCCTTTATCCCATACATAATTTATTCAATAAATACATTTTGAAATTTTACTGGTTGAGCCAGAAAAAACCATCGGCGTTTAAAGGGAATCTGCAATCACTGACATAATGTTTGAGTGGGAGGGGGGATGGGAAACTGCTGACATTGAAATATCACAGTAATGATATTGAAAACTTCCTTACTTCACAAGGGAGATTTTCAGCATGAACCCCCTTTAAAAGACTGCAAAAAGAGTAAAGACGAGGATGACAGTTTCGTTTGTTTTCCTTCCAATAAAATGG
Organism: Aurelia aurita complex sp. Pacific; assembly: GCA_004194395.1. Taxonomy (NCBI): domain Eukaryota; kingdom Metazoa; phylum Cnidaria; class Scyphozoa; order Semaeostomeae; family Ulmaridae; genus Aurelia; species Aurelia aurita complex sp. Pacific. Next base: position 38,167 of record REGL01000115.1, on the reverse strand, counting down.
CAACTACAAGCATTGGCTCATGTTATCATTTTCATACCGGGTGAACCAGAAAAAAGTTCCCACTTTTGAAAATTCACAGGATCAAGAGTACTGGATGGATTGGAATGAATCAATATTTGCTTGTTAGCCAAAAGATCGAAGTATTTTTGTGATTTTTCTCGCCTTATTACAAGCATTGGAAAAATTGGTAAATTCAAATTTAGAAAAATTTGTGGTTGCAAAATTACAGAAAAGGGCCAAAAATACATGATCAAATCATAAAGGACTCCTCGCTCATAAAGGACTCCTCGCTCGGAGAAAAAACAATTTCTCATGGGTGAGAGATATCGTCTACACATTTATTGCCATGGGATTGAAAATCATTAGTATATGTTTGAGAATCTTATGTCTTATTACTCTTGAGAGAGGTGAAACGCGCGTGTGTATTGTTCTGTGTGAGGAGAGTCCTAACGATTTGATCAAGTGTTTTAAGCCCTTTTTCAGTCATTTTGAAAACATGAAACTTTTATAAAGTTGAATTTACTTATATTTGCAGTGCTCGTAAGAAGAAGGGAAGAATCACAGAAATACTTTGATCTTTTGGCTTCTAACTAGAATTTGAATCATTCAAATCCATGAAGCACTTGTGGTGCTACGAATTTTTGAAAGTGGGAACTTTTTTCTGGCTCACCTGGTACTATATCCATTACACACGATAACCATGTTGGCGCTTGTCAGGGCAATGGAGTCCTCGTAAATAATTCTCATATACTAGCGAGAAGATCTGATTAATCCTCCAAAAAGGAAAACATTTGCCAAACTATGAGCAATTCAGTGCAATAACGCAGCAATTGTAAGGGAATTTATCTCAATTTGGGGACACTTTCTCGATAAAATCCTTCATTTCAGGAGAGAGTGCCAGATTTCACTGAAGAAAATTCCTATAATTGATTTAACATATCAATATAAAGTAGTAACATATCGTATTATGATTATTGTACCGGGTGCGCCAAAATAAACTATGCACGTTTGGCAGGCCACAATAAATCGTACACTAGACCGATTTTGAAGATTTATGACTTATTCGTTAGCAGAAAATCTGAATTAGATACTGGTATTTTTTGCAAATTTTTCCATTTTCAATTTTTAGAGCTACAGGCGAGTTTCTTAAAATTTTCGTTTTCGAAAACACTGAAAACGGTCAAAAAACGTTGATCAAATTTTCTAAAGACTCATCATGAATAGACAATGAGAAAAGGTTTTCAGCGTGATTTGGGGATTTCGAAATTGATCATTGTAAACTTCTGCACGAGTGTTATTTCAAAGATTGGCTTGTTGCGAAATTCTGTAGTAGTTTCAATAAAGTGCCGCCCCAAAAGCCGTCACAAATCAAAAATGTAACAAAACACCATGCTTGCAGGCCCCATGACTCTTCCTCGCTTGTCTTTTAACCCCCTTGATACAGGAACACAGCCTGCAGCAAAGCATACATTCAATGACATTACAAAAGAAAAGAAATTTCTTTATGTTCTTGAAAATATTATTACATTTCTCACAAGATAGTACAAACTCTCGTACAGCAGCTTACAATTAGTCGATTTCTAAATCCCAAATCACCACGTAAAAGTTTTCTCTTTGTCCATTCATGTCGATTCTTTAGAAAGCTTGATCGACGTTTTTTGATCATTTTCAGTGTTTTCGAAAACAAAAATTTTAAGAAACTCGCTTGTAGCTCTAAAAACTGAAAACAGAAAAATTTGCGAAAAATCCTAGAATCTAATTCAGGCCTTCTGCTAAAGATCAAGTCATAAATCTTCAAAATTGGTCTTGTGCACGATTTATCGTGGCCTGCCAAACGTGCATAGTTTATTTTGGCGCACCCGGTATTATTGTGATATTCAAGGGATGAAAATAGTACTGGGAATAAAAGCAGTTCCTACAAGGTAGGCGCCCTTGGGTCGTCAACTTTAAATATCAAATAAAAATTTGGGAAATACAAACCAATTGCTTCTGTGTCAATCATGTACGGGATGTCTGGCGTAGGCCAGTGACGCCATAATTCGTGTGTTTTAAGGGATATTACTTCTTTGCTTGTTGCTTTGTCGTTTTCATCTACTTTCATCTTTTCTAGATTTTGGTATTGCTTTTTTGTTATCAACATATCACCTTGGAACAAATGAGCTAGAAAGATCCATAAAATTATGAACGATTAATTGGCACAATTTAACAGTGATAAAGAACAGAGAGTATTTACAAAGCGAATATGTATGTATGTAAAATTTTCCCATCAAAATATAAAATTAAGGAAAAAAAAAGATCCGATACGACCTTGTTTCCATGATGGTCCCTCCAGAGGTGCCACGTGAAAGAAATGTGTTCAGGAAAAAAGCATTTTGTTTTAAAAATTGCAAAAAAAATTCGCTCTGAAAATTGTTAACCAAACCTATTCGTTGGCTGATTTTTGGGTTGTTTAGAAATATATGTAGGGCTATTATTTTGACTTCGGAGATCTTTAAAGAATCGTTACTGTCCTTCAGCAAAGGGCAGAAATAAGTTGAGTGACACTGCGCAGTTCACAAATGAAATGTAAATTTGTGCGTGATATCTAGAGTAAAAACCCGCGTAGAAAACCCTACAATTCTGCAAGTCAGCCTAACTAGGTTCACCTATCTAGGTTTGTCGTATTCACCTTTTTAAAGGGGCTCCGTCGCCAAACTATAAACAAATCTGAAAACACCGCATGTGTCTATTGTTCTCCATTGTTTCCTGCAGTTTGTTTGGTGGCTTCACCCAAGCCACCAAAATAATGCTTGTTAAAAATCCATTTATATCCAAGCAATCGTAAAAGATATGAATGTTTGGTTTTTTCCTCTATAAAGTACAAAGATTTATCTTCAAAATGATGCTTTCATTTTCGAAAAAACAGGTTAACGTCTGTGTCATATTGCCCATCAAAAACTTCGAAATCACCGTTTCGACCGAAATTACGAGACGGAGCCCCTTTTATTGATATCCCTGTCATTTCAAACCTGGGGTTTTTCTAGGCTACATTTTTATCTTTTGCCTGTAAATTTTATATACCTGAAATTAGATAAATTTCTTCTCCTTAATTTTATCTTTTGATTGCAAAGTTACACAACCACATAAATAGGTTCTTATGTTTTGGGTATTTAGTGGGAAATGAGGCTTTTCGGGTTCTTACATTGGTCCTTAGTTTATTCAAGGCTTTCATGAATTTCTTTTCTTCAGATTCAAACTTCAGGCCTATTATTTACCGCCAGTTCACATCCCTTGAGTTTATGAGGTATTCAAAACAGAAATTTGTGGAAGAATCAGCAATATTTATATTATCCAAAGAACAGCTTTTAAAAGGTTCTCATCGAATAATATAAACATTTTTGATTCCTCCAAAAACTTCTCTTGTGAATAAGACCCATGATCTCCACAAATAAGAACCTATTTCAAATTTCAGCTTGGTTCCTATACAATGGGGGTCTAATTGCAAAATTTCAGCCTGCAAGTTCTTAATCCACAGGTTCTTATACGCGGATTTTACTGTATCTCTTTATAAAAAATATATTAAAATACTCAATAACATAAAAGAGTTTCTGAAAATCATCAAGATAAATCATGAATTCTCAACTGGTGTCAACAAACAATGCCTTTTTTAAATTGATTGATACTTCATGATGATTTATGATAATGAGAAGAAACACCGAAAAATTGTTTTGCCTCTTGTCGCTGTTAACTTACCAGCTTCCTCTGCAGGGTAGCGATCTAAAGCATGACCTAAAAACAAATTGCAATGAATGAATACTTAAACAAGCAATACAAATACTAAATTCCCCGCCCCCACCTGTAGGTGAGTCTATAAGGCTTCACGGATTTGGCCTAAAGCCTGATTATCATCACTTTGTTGCATTGTTGCATGTGTTGCGTTGGTTGGCCTAGCCTAAATGTCGAGGTGGTCGAGGTGTTTTAAAATCACACAACCAGTACCACTCCTACTCATGAACAGCATTATATTTGGCTTCCAATGAAATAAAATCAAACTCTCATCTATTTCTTCTTATCTTTTCTGCTGACAAGTTGCGCATCATCAAACCACTAACAACTTCAGTTTGCTTCAAGATATCCACCATTTTATCTATCTCGTGATCACAGTCTCTTTTCCGATTAGATCCAAACCCGGTTTGACCAGAAAGACGAAAAATAAACAGGATGAGCGAAAATATTGAGATGCTCTCCCCGTCTCCCTTTTTTTATCTACGCACGGAGGACTATGGTACTACTAAGCCCCGCTTCGATGCGGGGCAAATAAAGATTTCATTAATTCTATATACGAATTTGACTGTTGCTCTCAAATTTTGTAACAGATTCTTATGAAACGATAATTCCTGTATCGCTAACATGTCAACTTAATTAAAACTACTGTATTAGGCTTGTGAAAATCGCGAAGCTACATTCGACCTCCCTGCCGTTCGCTGTGGTGGCATATTAATGCTTTTTTTTAGCCATGGTGTCATGACGAACGAGTGACCTAAAAGTTAGGACTATTAGCTCGTCTTGCAGAGGCAAAACAAATCAAAACAAGACAAAGAGTCAAAGTGAGAATGATTACTTAATATCTTAACAATTGTTCCCACGAATGACTTCCACGCATCCTATAGCGAGTGGTTAAAGGTTGCAAAATGTTAATAGACAATGATTTCCTGACCAAAATGGACGATTGTAATTACCTCGCTGTTTCTGCTTGAGTTCCTTTTCTTCTTTTTCCGTTATGCCACAAATACCGGTAGCAACTTCATCTATATCTCCTCTCTTGAAGCGAAATTCTGACTTTGAATCTGAAAGTATATTATGTACGTTATTGACGTTTTGCCTTTCTCAACTGAACAGTCATAACAATGGTAGGGTGTATCATTTGTGACGATGGCACAAAGTGAAAAGGTGAACAGTACGTATGATTGATAACTATGCACTTATTTCTTTTTAAAGAAACTGCCCATAAGAAACGCAACTCTCAATTCGCAATAAAATATGAAACACCAGTACTGGGAAAATATTAGTTAAAAAAAACTATTTATTTCGATAAAGGAAATCCATAACTTATTTTTTTCATTCTCACTTGTTTTCTGTATCATATTGATTGTAAGGTACTTAATAATGTCTAATGTATAGAGTAATGTCTAAATATTGGAAAGGCTTAAAAACCTTGTTTTGAAGTGTTCAGGAGGGCACTGGTAGTGAACATGAAGATCGTTATGGGACCCCAATGAAACTCGTAAGAAACTCTGAATTCTCAATATCTGATAACTTTAAGAAACTTTCAGTACTGGCCAAAATTTGTACGTGTATCAATGTTCAAAAAGAAAATTTAACAAAAATGTATCTATCAGAAATGGTCTCAACTGTAGACAAGTTTGAAGATTAACAGAATTGTTTTATTTGATAAATACATCTGCTTTAACATTAGTTTACTTTAAAAAATTGAAAGTACCAGCAGGCAGCACATGACCAAACACAGCGTTTGTAAATATGGTGCATGTAAAAACTACACCCAACATCTTCTTCTTGCAGTGCTCTTCCCTGTAAATAACTATTTCTTATGTTTCTAGCAATACTCTATGGGAAAGAACGAGGTCGTGATGAACGAAGACCAAAGAAGTTATGATTTTAACAAATGCTATTTTAAATATGATCTCATTCAGAATCACAGGTAAAACTATGAACAACTTAATTGAAATGCTTCTAATTTTAAAGATTCAGTTCATTTTAATTTCGTGCCACAAAATGAAAATGATGTATCCACATTTGCCAATTATGGGCCGATTTGTATGAAACACAAATCATTGGGCTTCATTACACCAAACTTATAAACGTGGAAAAATATTTTATCACAATAACTGATAGGGCAAAAACTGAGAAAAATTACATCATAGACATCATCAAGCAATCTGATATGAGGGAGCGCTTGGATATATGAGCTTTCTGAAACCCCGTTTACACGAGAAAAAACTGGTACGGATCGGCCTTGCGTTTACACGGGATCGCTTGGGATTGATCCGCTCTATGTGCTAGTTCAAGATCGATTGCTAGAGCAATCTACAGGGTGTCACAACAATAATTGTGCCACGTTTGCCTGAAGATGGTAACGAAACGGCAAAAGATTCTCACCAAAATCGCTGGTTGCAGTCATCAGGCAAATTTGGTCTTCTGAAGGTCATAGCTCCATCAGATTTTATCGGATTTTTATGGGAAAGGTAGAGAACTTTAATTGAATATCTCAAGAGCAACATCATGCAAAAGTTTGGCGAGAATTTTTTGCCGTTTTGTTGCAATCTCCAGGCAACCAGGGCAGAATTTTTTGGGTCACCCAGTGGTTTGTGATCGATCCTGTCAGAAACGGTTGCAAACGGCTGGATCGATACCAAACTGGCACGGATGCAAAATGAGACAAGCCGAAAAAGGAAATTGAAGCGTTTTCATAATGAAATGTTATGTCACCCTGACAACAAATGGCGCGAAGTATTTAGGCATGCCCAAGTCTTTATAAGGAGTACGATAATTCAAGAGCCAATTCACCTAAGCATATAAAAATTGTAAAGATAATTCAGAAATATACTACATCGATTTTAACTATTTCGATTTTTATCTTCTTCAGTAACTGTTCTGTTACTGAAGAAATTACATTACTGAAGAAGATGAAAATCGAAACGTTTGATAAGTTGTAGTAAATTCGGAACTATCTTCATAAGGAGTGTGGCAATCAGTGATAAGGTGTTTGGATCCAACTGGATCGATCCCGTGTAAACACCTGTAAAATTTGGAGGGCTCAAAGGTACGAATCTTCACACATGCGCGCGCAGTTTCAGCCCCTTCATAATATACTTACAATATATTTAATAGACAGATACCTGGATCGATCGTGTATCCAGGTATCTCCCATGTATTGACCGCTTTAAAGCTGCCAGGTGAAATGGGGTCAAAAGAATTTTTCCACTCGTAAAGTCATTTAACAAGAAATTATTAATTAACTCAACAAGAATATTATTTTTCACGTTTTTAATTATCTTGTTCATGACATAATATGTGAGTCTGAATGGTACCATAAGCACAACAAACTGCAAAGATATTTAATAAACATTTATAAAGCTACCTGCTCTAAATAATCAGTTGGTTGCAGCCTTGGACCACTTCGCAGATGATTGCAGAAGAAAATAGCGGGAATGTTGCTTGTGCGAACTCTTGTGGCTATCTTAGCCATTGTCAAAGTGGATGGACATGTTGTCCAACAAGGTAAATGTTCCATTCTAATGTTAATCTTTATCTGTTTGTAGAAAAAGCAGATGCATAGCTGTTTACCAGAATCAGTTATATCGTTCTAAAGTTACAAACATCTTCATGTGATTATTTCGCCCAAAAATCCTTCAAAATAGGACTAATTTTGGATTAAATTTGCTCAGTACTTTACGTCATGAGTATTCTCAGATAAACTCTTTGTCATCTAAGAGCCCTATCTTTTCTGATTTTAGATATGAGATCCCATATTCCTGTATTGTACACGTTCTCTATTTTATTAGAAACTGGTTTATAAGAAACTAATATCGGGATAGTAAAAAAATTAAGAAACTAGTTTCTTAATTAGTTTGAAACAGTGGGGAAATTGTCGTTGAGCTTTTGTTTGTAAGTAATATTCATGATGATCTTATGCTTTGAGCCAAAAAGAGTTATCTTCTTTGCTAAAAAATTGTGCTGCATGTCAAGAAACTAATACCAGGCAGTGGTAGAAACTACCAGTACTTAAAAATAAGAAACAAAATAAAAAAGTTTTGCAATAAAAGTTAACTTTGCTTAAAAAGCTAAAATTTTCGTATGAAATTAAGAAACGTTTGGTACAATTATAGGCTTACCCAAGTTCCTTTAAAAAAAGAAAAAATATATTGGCAGTGTACTGTTGGATCTTCGCGTGTGTCATTTAGTATGGTATCAAAAGTCTATGTTGCGAAATTATGTTATGTTAGAAATGATACCTGCACTGGCACGAGTTTTCAACATAAATAATTTTACATTGAAATTGTACTCGTATGATGAAGCATACGAGCTAACTTTTGAAATCAGGGGGAATTTGGCTTTCGAATGATATCAGATGAATTAGAAAACTTCTTGTGACACATTGTTGTGTCTCCTTCAATTCCTACCCAAACCACCCCCCACCCCGGACACCCCGGGCATTTGCTCCAAAAATAGTCCTGGCACTCGAGCATTTCACCGTAAATTCCCCCCGGCCCCCATACATTTGAACAAAGAACTTTTGCTGACCCCAAGGCTGCGGGGGGGGGGGTCAGGGTAGGAATTGAATGAGACATTAATGTCTCATGGGACGACCCTGCTATAAGCTAGACTTACGAGAAGTCTGAATTTCTTTTTTAATTGTCTTCCTTCACGATCGAGATTTGAAAATTCTGATCTCTTGCTGTGAACAAATATAAAGACACACCGTAAAAGCTCTATCAAGCCCCGGGGGCTTACTTAATTTTAGACACTCCAGAGAGAGGGTGGTTAAAAGGAAGGGGGAATATTAGAGAGGATGGCTTGTTAACCAACTCGAATTACAACGGTGTATATATAAAAGCCTTTAAGTTCTTTTACGCATATTTTGCGGATTCAATAAGCAATTTTACGAGTCAGATGCATAAAATTTGACACAGTTTTTTCCCAAACCACCTCAAAATTAGCATGTAGCTAGAAAATCTTTGGGAATATTTTTTGAGCAAATGCCCGGGGGTGTCTGGGGGATGGTCAGGGCAGAAATTGAACTAGAAATTATGATTTTATCCATATTTTTAACTCATCTATCTTAAATTCCTTTATGAGAATTCAAGTTGTATGACTTGTTTTAACAAGCTTTCATTGATACGAAATCATATTACATCATAATTATTATCATGCTCTGGCAGCAACAACAACTTATCTACTTGAATTATGGTTTCAAATCTTCATTGTTCATACAATGAACTACCCTGGGTACCAGCCTCTCTAACATAATTATGTTAGAGAGTCTGGTACCCAGGGTAACAATGAACTACTTTTGTGCCAAATTTGATTGCCATATCTCATGACAACAGCGATAAACAAAGGGGCGCAATCCACCCCCCCCCCCCCGACATTGAGTATTTCAAAATACCCAGGTCAGATAGGGCTAAGATTTTAGCTCAGAGGGGAGGGGTTTATTCAACAGGGGGCTTGATTAGAAAGGGGACTTAATAGAGCTGTTATGGTATCTCAAAACTTTCTTTCACATCAACATGTCAGTCTACCATTTCTTATGATTCATTATGTTACATCGATTTAAACTCTTAATGAGCAATGCTTAACAATTACAGATCCAGTAAAAAAATTGCGTTTCAAAAGAGAAATGGACGTCATTACTAACGCAGAAATCTGTGGTATGACACCAAAGATAAAAGAAGAACTTAAAAAGGAAAAAGCAAGTAAGTGGCAACTGTATACTGATAGTAGACTCATTACATAAGTCCCTCTAACTTTCACTGTTGTTGTTATCGCTTCAGTTATAGCGACAAGTCTGCAGGGGAGGGGGGGCAAAACAAGATAATTTTTAGGATGAATTTATATTAATAGGCTACTTAATATCTATCATCCAAGAATTTATATAATTGCAGTGTAGCGGCGCGAAGCAGCCATATAAATCCAACAAATTGCCAATTCGTGGATTATGTGGGTGGCCATGTGGCTCTACTCAACCTGGGAGGAGTGGTGTATTTTCAACGCAACAGCAATAATTGCATACGTTAAAATTTCAAGTAAATTCAATCAAAAGGTTTGCTTTGTTGCACTCCCACACTAGACTGGCTAGACAATCTCTGTATGCTCCTTAGATGTCTGAAATCGGACTGACGTGATAGCCTCATTTTCATAGTAAAATTAGGACAATGGGGTCACAGAATTAATGATTTAGCTGTTGTTGCTGCTGTGGTCAGTAATCATCAAACGAGTCAAAAATGTGCAATGAATGGTATTTCCTGTTGAACAATCTGGGGAACAACACATTGATACTAAGTTTTATTCATGCGAAATTTGATATGTGCGAACTCGAAGCGAGCGATGCTTTTTGGTGCAATGTGAGGTGATCTTAGTGTGAGTTGAGGTGATCAAGATGCGCAGGAGATCTTAAATTGAACTTTTTTTCAAGGATGAATTTTTCGAATTATTTTGCAGATCATGAACTGGACAGGCATCCCAAAGAAGAAAATGGTAAGTTGCAAGTTGCAAAGACTGACCTTTTCGAATCGGCGGGGTGAGTGGCCGAGCGGCTAAATCAGTTTCCGTCAGGGGACTGAAGTTAAGCTCGGTCGAGTGAGGTCAAACTCCGATGGGTGACCTCGGAGGCTTGACCTCGCAACTCACCTCGCCGTCCTTCGGAAGGGACGTTATTTTTTTTTTTTTTTTTTTTTTTTTGGCATGCACAGTGGGCTTAAATTAGCTTTAAGTAGCTAAAAAACAACAAAAAACCACGTAACTGCCTTGAAATCGAGATGTGGAACTGTCCCTATTACTACTGTCTAGCCAAGGGTATCATATTTGGTAACTTTGGTCTAGGGAACGGTTATGTCATCGATTTTTGGTACCAAGGGTGTCACATTTGACAATATTGGTCTAAGGTTCGGTCAAAATTGGTCTAGCCAGGACCGTCAAGAGAGGGGCCAGGCCCCAGGGTCAGGGAGGGAAGGGGGTCAGCACTGGAAAGCTTTTTGGACCATGCCTTTTCATCCTTGGACCACGGCCTCCCATGAACTGGTAAAACGCTGCTTTAGATTTTATTTAGAATCTCAGTGAGCCTAGGGGCCTGAACACGTTCCTGAAAGAAAACTACGAAAAAATATATAAACCTTATCTTTTGCGGGCGCCCAGAGGCCCCAGGCCCCTTGGTAACTACCCTGGCTTCCCATCCCCCCCCCCCACCACGACGGTGCTGAGCTGGATCTAGCCAAAGGGTACCATTTTCATAAAAATTATTCTAGCCAACGGTACCAGTTTGAATATGCTCGCGGCAGACCCCTAGTATGTTTTAGATATGCTAACTTTTCAACTTTTGAACACAATCCAATGTGAAGTCGAACCAAAGAAGTCTCAATAAGGGGAACAAGTCAACGAATCATACGTAACTTCACGATCAAACCAACAACTTTTACAATCAAATTAAATATAAGTTCGCGAGATTCAAGGTTTAAAACTTCAGTGCTGTCATGGAATCAATCGATCCACACAATTAAAAATTCATCAGAGCTCTGATCTGTCTTCAACGTTAAATCGGTTATGTGCCGCCCATATGGGTCTACTCATAAGCATAATGGGTCTTATCGTAGGCTGACTTTTTCTGAGCCATCCTTTAGAAAAACGAGAACAAGGAATTATGACCAAATATAACGTAATAAAATATCTGTAAATGCAAATATTTCCTGGACTTTGCTTACGACAGCATACAATTAATGGTAAAAAATGAAGTGGTCCCAAATTTGTCTCTTTAGATAAAAACTACCCTGGGTACCACCCTCTCTAACATAAAAACAGAGAAAGCTCTGTTTTTATGTTAGAGAGTCTGGTACCCAGAGTAGATAAAAACGTAACATGAAGTCTTTGAATTTTACAGCTCTCCAACATAAGAAACAACTGTTATATCAAGACTTGCGTTCGTCTTGCCTAGTAAACACTTAGGCTTAAAGCTGCTTCCGAACTTTTTAGATAATTTCAAAAGAAAGAATAACTCAACACTATCATAACTTCAATGAAAATGTCAATTAGATTTTTAAGCAGATGGCAGCACTTTCAGAAAATTACACAGTGGGCCTTTTTTAATTGCTCACTCTGAATGTGTTTACAGCAAACAAGATATCAGCTGTTTTTAAAATCTCGTATGTAGGAGCAGCAAGGATGCTAAGCACCCTTGTAAATCAGTCAATTCTTCGTTTAAATTTTATGTAACTGGGGACAACCTTACTCACTTAGGCCCTTGTTTAGGACTCTCGAAAATCTGAACATTCTTCACATGAAGAACTCAACTTTTCCTCTAACTATGTCAAGAGCAGGGTGGAAAAACCTAGAACATGGGAATTTAAAAAGTTTTTAGTTCTTTTATCTTCACTGTCTACCAGATTTAATCAAACGCTGAGGCACATACGCTGGGGCCCAGATTTAATCAAACGCTGGGGCACATACGCTGTGGCCCAGATTTAATCAAACGCTGGGGCCGTTTTTCAATCGTTATTTTTATTATTTTGAATCATTATTTTGATAATCGTTATGGTCAGTAGCAATATTTCATTCTTTCCAGGCAACTTATTCGAAGGTGACATTATACTTTCAAAGGAAGAAAAGGAAGAATTGGAAAAATTGAAAGGGAAATCGAAAAGCAACATTACTGCAAGAGAAGTAACTACTTTTAACATCCACAGATTGCGTTGGCCAAGTAACAAAATCCCAGTTGCAAATTTCGACAAACAATTTGGTAAGCATTTGGTGGCCTGATAGAAAGAGCTGCAATTTCTCATGCTTAATGCCATTCCGTAAAAATTGCACAAAGTTTCAAAAAAGCAACTTGATTTTGAATGTTTCATCCAGCCGCCACGACGCCGCAACCACCATGAAAACACGACACGACATTAAACTGTCCATATCTTCTCCCTCGCAATAGTAACCAAGAAAATGATAGGGAGCAGTTGTCAGTCAGACAACAATCTATAAAATAATTGCACACATAAGCTGTTATGGAAAGCAACCAATAAATTAAGTTCAAGAAAGCTTTGATAATTTGCCTTGGTGACGATAATTTCTGTAAACAGCACATAAACTCCATCAGTTGTAAGTTTCTCGTTGCTTCTTTAAAGTCATAACCTTCCTTTTCTACATTTGCCTATCTATCCACAAATGTTTCGGAATGATTTGAATTGAACAGCTTCCAAGGTTTTAGAATTTATTCATTTCGTTCAATAAACAAGACCTTCTCAGATTGCCGATTTATTATTAACAAACTGAATTTATCTGAAATGACTTTTCGAGTTGCAAGACCAGAGAGATGATAAAATGCCGCAATCTTTCAAGTTTGAATTTCGTTGGTTTGTTCGCTTATAGAATGTAAAGGTCACTGTAACTCCAAAGTATTTAACTTTGCTTGAGCACACTAACTTTTATCAGTTTGCACACTGATAAAACAGAATACATGGTTACTGGTCTCAAAAGACAAACTAGCCGTATCCATGGTCCATTAGAGGTAAACATAAATGGAGGACCAATCAAACGGGTCAAAAAAGTTAATATCTTGGAGTTACAGTGGACGAAAACACAACATGGAATGAGCAATATAAAAACCTCAATGGTGAAATTACAAGTGCCCTCTGGTCCCTGCGGAAACTAGAGAACATACTACCCAAAACAAAATTGGATCAGGTGTGAAAAGGCACTGCTTGAGAGTCATCTAAGATACAGTGATGAACCATGGAGCAGTTTGTCAAACACAAAGCTTTATCATCTTCAGCGCCCTCAAACTAGAGCACGATCGCTAATAGAAGGCCCTAGATTAGATGATGGATGGATTGGCTTTCAGTCTCAAGCTTAATAAAATTTGGCAGGGCCGTGATGTTCTACGAAATAATGAATGGTCTCTGCCCGGACAACTAAAGAGGGGGACTTGTTACCAGATTCCAATGATCTAACTATCCAACAAGAAATCAGTTAGATCTGGACACCCCAAGGAAGATCTGGACAGCGGAGGCGTCGCAGGGGCCGTACTGACGGACCTTTCGAAAGCCTTTGATTGTCTAAATCGCGAATTATCAATTGCAAAGTTGAATGCATACGGTTTCAGTAGATCTGCATTGCAGTTCATCCATAGCTATCTCGTCGACAGGAAACAAAGGGTAAAGGTCAATGGTTCATTCAGCATGTGGACAAAGACCATCCTAGGTGTACCGCAAGGTTCTGTCCTACGCCCCCTTTTGTTCAACATATACCTGAACGACTTGTTCCTGTTCCTGGGGGAGACCGAAATCTGTAATTATGCGGACGATAAAGCAATTTATGCGTATGGTCCAAAAATCGACAATGTAATTGCGCATTTAGAAAATGATGCTCTTAAGTTGACTGAATGGTTTCCGAACAATCTCATGAAGCAATAAATGAGGATAGATGCCATTTAATGATTTTCGGTGCTAAAGACAATGAAGTATCCATCAAAATAGGAGGCGCTTGTTTGAAAGAATCTACAGAGGAGAATCTTCTTGGCTAAAATTTGATGGATCTTTTGCCTTCAAACAAAATGTCAAAACTCTATGTAAGGAAGCCAGCCAAAAACTTCATGCTCTTAACCGAATATCCTGTTACATGGACACAGAAAAACTGCAGCAACTAATGCGTGCTTTCATATTATCCCATTTTAGCTATTGTCCACTTGTTTGGATGTTCTGCGATAGAACCTTGAATCAAAGAATAAATCACGTTCACGAAAGGGCTTTGCGCATTGCACAGAAAGATTACGAACATGATTTTGGTTTTCTCCTGGAGCAAACAAATTCAGT
>REGL01000114.1:431992-449473 GCA_004194395.1 Aurelia aurita complex sp. Pacific | reverse complement strand
GGCACGTCGACCAAAACCTGGTCAAGTAACCCCCCGGGGGCTAGGGGGTTACAGCCTCCTCATCGGAAGCATCTAGCCCCCCGTCGGAGGACGTTTTGGGTTTTTGTCGGAGGAAATTTGGCAAAATGACGCGACGTACGAAAGCTGCATTGTCTAGCCATTTTAGCCCCCCTGTCGGAAGCTCCAGGCCCTCTGTCGGAAGATTCCTGGCGCCACCCCTAGTTGGGTAAGAATTTTCAGAGAAATCTGTAAAGTCCTCCATTTTAGCACTGGCAAATATGGAGTCAGGGGAAGCATTCTAAGCCAAAGTAAAGGATGTTCCTTCAACTGTTCCTCGTGCTCCAATTTATAGGATAACTCTAACAAAAATATCAAAGTTTCCTTTGTCACTAATGGCAAGCATTATATCAGGAGAGGAGATGAAGTGTAAGCCAAAATAAAAGATGTTCTTCTAAAATTTTCTTAGTGCTCTGAATGATTTATACAAGATAACTGTCACAAAACTATCAACATTTCCTGCATTCTAAGCCAAAGTAAAGGGCGTGGCTCCAACAATTTTCATGGGTGCTTCCAACCCAGACCCCCTCATTTCAATGCCCCCAGCCTCTCTACGCACCCGGAACTAACGCTCATATCAATAGCGATAACATACAAACATTCTAGCCCCCTTACCCTGACCCAGAGTCCTCTGCCTGGCCACGCCGCTGGCTCGATCCAGACTTTTTTGAAGAAAAGGTCAAGACTTCTCTCCTACGAATACGAAACGAAAGTGTCTGTAGAGTACGCAAGTTTTCGAATATTTCATTCGAAAATTTGATGGGCAACATGTTACGCACATTCGAAACTTTGCCAGATTTTCAGAATACATCAAACAAATCCCTGAAATTCCTTCAGAAATGATTTTGATTTCCAGAGAGGTATGATTAGCCGTTTATAAATGCATTTCATTTCTCACAGTTCTCGCGGAGAGGCTTGCAATGAGAAGATTGAGTAAATGAAATAGGAACACGGATCTGTCAATTATCCTCTCCTGCCCCTTCTCTTTCCCTTTTTTGTGCCCCCCTGCTTTCTGAGTCCGGCTGTGCAGGTCACTGCGAAGGAGAATGTTTACATTACTGGTAGCAACGGCGAACGGCGAGAGTTGAAAAGTCAATTGACTCTATTCTCTAGGTCTGAAGATTTGAAGCAACTTTACTTGAGTATCTCCTGTTTTACAAAAGGTTAAATCGTTACATTGTGTGAAAGACATTGCAAACAATATGCTGAATCCTCCTGAGAGTGGTCGTCGTAGCAAATCGCCAAGCAGCAGCAAGGACGCAAGAAATGCTCCAAAAAGTGGCGGGAAAAGGCCTACGAAATCAAAACAGCAAGGACTTTCCCCAAGACCACCAGGAGGCAAAGATACAAAGAAGGAAGCAAATGCCAAAAGAGAAAAGGAAAATGGAGCGGGGATGTTTTCAATGATCTACGATGATGAAAATAATGAAATTCCAACACAAGATGCTCCACAGGAGACTTTGCCTAAAGAAAGCGTTGCTATGCCAAAGGAGAAAAAATTACAACTTAAATTTGGACATCAGATGTATGATAATGCTGCAACTGTTTTTGGGTATCTAACGGGAGAAATTTCGGCGTCAGCACTTCCTTCTTTTGTCAATGAATACCAGAAAAGGAGAGCTTATAGTGTTGCATTTGCAACAAAAAGATGTATGTATGCATACTGTATGCATCAGTGTTTTATCTGTTGTTTATATAAAATGCCCTTTCTTTATCTGCAAACTTCCACTCACGCAACCCTTGGGGGTACATGGCATGTCGAGGGACGTGCCACTGTACAGAGGATATCATTTTCAGCATTTCTATTCTAGGACAGCGTATCACTTTTCTATAGTCAACTCCATGACAGGGTCCATATTTTTCAGGATTGACAACATAACATGGTNGTTGAAAAGTCAATTGACTCTATTCTCTAGGTCTGAAGATTTGAAGCAACTTTACTTGAGTATCTCCTGTTTTACAAAAGGTTAAATCGTTACATTGTGTGAAAGACATTGCAAACAATATGCTGAATCCTCCTGAGAGTGGTCGTCGTAGCAAATCGCCAAGCAGCAGCAAGGACGCAAGAAATGCTCCAAAAAGTGGCGGGAAAAGGCCTACGAAATCAAAACAGCAAGGACTTTCCCCAAGACCACCAGGAGGCAAAGATACAAAGAAGGAAGCAAATGCCAAAAGAGAAAAGGAAAATGGAGCGGGGATGTTTTCAATGATCTACGATGATGAAAATAATGAAATTCCAACACAAGATGCTCCACAGGAGACTTTGCCTAAAGAAAGCGTTGCTATGCCAAAGGAGAAAAAATTACAACTTAAATTTGGACATCAGATGTATGATAATGCTGCAACTGTTTTTGGGTATCTAACGGGAGAAATTTCGGCGTCAGCACTTCCTTCTTTTGTCAATGAATACCAGAAAAGGAGAGCTTATAGTGTTGCATTTGCAACAAAAAGATGTATGTATGCATACTGTATGCATCAGTGTTTTATCTGTTGTTTATATAAAATGCCCTTTCTTTATCTGCAAACTTCCACTCACGCAACCCTTGGGGGTACATGGCATGTCGAGGGACGTGCCACTGTACAGAGGATATCATTTTCAGCATTTCTATTCTAGGACAGCGTATCACTTTTCTATAGTCAACTCCATGACAGGGTCCATATTTTTCAGGATTGACAACATAACATGGTTGTTGGCCATGTGCACTTCACAAGTATGATTTAAATCATTTGGTTAGCCACATTTTCAATCCAGCCCGAAGTTGAAGTGGGGGCAACTTGCAAAGAGGGTACCAAAAATAGCTTTGAAAATGAGCGCGCTGAAGGCGCGCGAAAATTTTTGGATACTTTTTCAAAGAAAACTCTTTAATTTACTGCTAAATAAAGCCTTGATTTATATGTTTCGCCTATATTTAAATCAAAACAGTTAGAGAATTGTGCGTTAGAGTCAGGATGAGGGGCTCTTTTCTCGCTAAAAAGGGGCGCCAAGCTGAGTCTTCATCGTGAAGGGGGGGCAGTTGCCTTCACTTGCCCTCCCCTAAATCCGCCACTGTCTGTGATAGATTTCTGAAAAATTTCATGGGCAAAGCACATTTTTGGTTGAAAAAGCTCAATTAGGGTAATTGTTTTACAGGCCCTTTACAGGAGAAATTTCAACCCGTGTTGAGTTTCAACACGGGTTGAGTTTTAACAGCATTGCTTATTTTGCCTTGCGTTTACATGAAATCTCAACACGGGTTGAGATTAGGTCACATGGTTGCAAACAATAGAAGAAGGAATGTGAGCCCACTCAAATATTTGAATGATTGCGGAAATAGATTCAATCTCCTTTGTTCGCATTCTAATCTCGCCCCGAGTTGAAAAAATGTTGCGTTTTCATGAGAATTTCAACCCGTGTTGAAATTTCAACACGGGTTGAGTTGCTGAGTTGAGTTGAACCCGTGTTGAGTTTCAATTCGGCTTCCTTCATGTAAACGCGATGAAGGCTTACACCGTCAACCGAGTTGAAACTCAACCCGTGTTCAACTCAACCCGGGTTGAAATTTCTCATGTAAAGGGCCTCTTAGAAATTTGTACTCCTGGGACAATAATTTTTAGGAATTTGACTGCACGACAGGGTCCTTTCTTTTCTTTTCCAGTGGCACCTCCTATATCAGGGAGACCAAGTACCTCCCCTGGGGTCATACTCTGCAAACAACTGTGCCAGCCCACTTCTATATGATGATGTACAGTTGATAAATCCTCTTTAAAAATTAATTTCAAGAAACTTTCCATTTACACCTACTTCCCATACTAAAAAACTGGGAAATACCTAGGAAATCCTAGGATTTTTCTGGGTGATTTCTGGGCAAAATTCCCTAGCTTCCTAAGATTCCTAGGATAAAAAAAGGTGGGAAAAAGAGCAAAATTCCTAGGAAAGCTGGGATATAGTGGAATTTTTGGGAATATTTGCCAGCTTTCCTACTCTTTGGGTACTGATTCCCAGCTTCCCCAGCTTCCTAGGAAACATAATTCCCAGCTTGAAATTTGTTTTGATGAAAAAGTTAGGGAAATCCTGGGAAATCCTAGCTTTCCCAGTTATCTCCCCAGGTACGGGTTTAAGAAACTTTTTGAATTTTTCAAGCAGGTAGAGTTTTACGCTAATTAAAATTCAATGCAAGTTTTCTCTCATAAGCAATAGAATGCTTGGAAAATTTCACTAACTTGATATCAGCTTTATGAGTGACGCACACCCCCTTGTGCCTTTGAGACTAATTACCTTTTGTCAATGATTTTTAATTTCCTTCCTCAGATGAAGAAGTGCTCAAAGAAGTGCTGGCAGACAGCAATTTCTATTCAATGTTTTCACACGTAAGGCTTTTGCTATAACTCATTGTACTTTCCAATTTAATGGGCAATTAAAAAGTGTGGGGCGCTTACCAATTTCATAGATACAACTTACTTTGCTAATTCATTTCCTGATAAGTTCATCTCAAAGCAAAAGGCCAACTTATGAACATTTATTTGGTCTGAATAGTTCTTTCCGTCTCAAAATTACGAGTGATTTTAGTTATTCGCAAGATTCCAAAAATAGTTCCTCAAGCAGTTTATATTCATGCATGTGTGAAGCTCTAAGCACTGACAAACATACTGCTTCATTACTGAAGATTAAAAACAATGCATGCTCTGGCTTGGTGCATTTGAAAGGAAAATTTAATGTTGTTTATTGTGTACTTTTTTCTCTTCATTTCTACCTCGTTCCAAAGGTAATTTTAGGACGTTGAGAAGCAAAGCTTATTGAAGCAGCGTCCTGGTTATTCTTCTCGATATGACCACACCTCTTGATTCCTTTAGACTTGAATTCGGAGAGTTGACGACTCTCTTCGCTCTGCATAGCAGGTTCGGAAGGGCAGGGACTTGAACCGCCAACCTTCAGATTGGTAGTCCAGCTTGCTACCACTGAGCCATCCCCCTTCACAATCAGCGGAAAAAATACAGCAAATCTCCTTCTTTGTATCAATCGTCATTTCTTGCAAGCAATAAGTTCTTTAACGAAGACTTGGTCGAGAGATTTGTACAATGAGACAGTTGGCCGTACAGATTTCGAAGCACCTTTTGTGGTTTCATTTGCTGTCATTTTCTGCGCGAGAGAAATAATTTCCCTTTGTCTGCAATCGCTAGGACGTGTCAATCAAAAGCAACTAATTGTTTCGTTACACAAGAAACATGAAATTTTCGAATTTTGTTCGTGCCATAAGTTATCTTCGAAGAACTGGCCTGTGTTTGCTGCAAAGCGTTTGATGCTAACCAAATAGTGATACTCCCTCTTAACCTTGTCATTTTGTTGTATGTCTTAAAAAATGCATGGAAATTCAATGTGCACTTGTTTAACAACAAACCTTCGAACAATGCTACTCACAAGCATAAATATGGAAGATTCGGAAGGATCATCGAAGAGTCATAGAACATTTGAGACATTACAAAATTTGATAAGAGTCCTACTTCACAAATGTTCGTTACAATGAAATTTCCCATTCTAGCCGCTTTGGCCTCGACTTAACAGCTGATTCTAAGAATTTCACATGTTTTCCAACTCGCGAAGGTTTCTTGATGCGAAAGTTCTTCCCAAAAAGTAGACAAGACCATCAAAAAACAGAAAGCTAAACCCGTAAACATCAACCGAGAGTATATAGTTTGGTCTGCTTCGCGGCAAGATCTCCAGGTACATATATTTGGGTGTCTGCTTTGATGTCCGGAGAGTCTGCCGTGGAGGAACGCAACTGGCATTTGCCTACCAAAGCAACATTTCAGCACCTACCTTTCTGCTGAATGGCGATACTTTAAAGAACTGGGAGGCTACAGCACCCTTGACCCCTCGTAGCCTCACCCCTGAGAAATGTTATCTTTTGTGGAATCTCTGCCTTAAAGCCACGGGGGGTGGGGGTCCTTCCATATTAATGGTACCAAGGGATGTGCCGCGAGCAAGGGTATACTTTTTTGCAATTTTTGTCCGGCGAAGGTCTAGCCAAGGGTATCATATTTGGCAATACTGGTCTAGGGAACGGTCATTGCTATCATATTTGCTACCAAAGGTATCATGTTTGACAATACCGGGTGCGCCAAAGTTAATAAACTACGCACGTTTGGCAGGCCACAATAAATCGTACGCTGGAGCGATTTTGAAGATTCGTGACTTAATCTTTAGCAAAAAGCCTGAGTTGGATTCTAGAATTTTTGCAAATTTTTCTGCTTCTGTTTTAGAGCAAGATGCGAGCTTCTTAAAATGTTCGTTTTCGAAAACACTGAAAACGATCCAAAAACGTCGATCAAATTTTCTAAAGACTCGACATGAATGATACAGCTAATCGATACAATTAATCGATTTCGAAATCTCAAATTACAACGAACAAGTTTTCTTTTTGTCCATTCATGTCGATTCTTTAGAAAATTTGATCGACGTTTTTTTATCTTGTGTTTTCGAAATCGAACATTTTAAGAAACTTGTGTCTAGCTCTAAAAACTGCGAACAAAAAAATTTGCCAAAATTCTTGAATCTAATTCTTACTTTTTGCTAAAGATTAAGTCATGAATCTTCAAAATTGGTCCAGTGCACGATTTTCTTGTGGCCTGCCAAGCGTGCATAGTTTTTTTTGGCGCACCCGGTATTGGTCTAGGGAACGGGCAAAATTGGTCTAGCTAAGGGTACATTTTTCGTAAAAATTAATCCAGCCTGCTCGCAGATGACCCCTACCCAAAATTTGCCCACCCCCTCCTACTTCCACGCCACTGCCTTAAAGCTTCTCTGATTCTCTCGTAGCTTCAAGATTCACACCACAATAATGTCATGGTTTTATTGATGGATTTCCATGATCATAACTTCAGATTCAGTGATTCAGGACGCATCACTCTGATAGAGGACACTGAAAATCCGATTGAAGTCATACGAGAAATCCAAGGGGCTATCATTTGTCAACAAGTTCATATCGCTGCAGCTTTTGCGCGATGTCGCATCAGAGAGTGCGCTGTGTGTCTTGAAGATCTCTTGAAAGATAGCTGCAAAGAAACTCAAAAATACGCGCAACAACAACACTTTACGCACGAGTGAACACATTGAAAGCCACTTTTTTTTTTTTTTTTTTTTTTTTTTAAGTGCACTTTGTAGAATTTTCGAATTTGCACAATAGTGATAGAAGCTCTTAACACCACTCTATCGAGCCTCACGTATAAAAATAACGCTCGATCCAGGCTCGTTTGTAGAATAGCTAAAAGGTCTATTAGGGTAATTGTTTTAGAGGCCCTTTGCATGATAAATTTCAACACGGGTTGAGTTTTAACAGCATTGCTTATTTTACCTTGCGTTTACATGAAACCTCAACACGGGTTGAGATTAGGTCACATGGTTGCAAACAATAGAAGAAGGAATGTGAGCCCACTCAAATATTTCAATGATTGCGGAAATAGATTCGATCTCCTTTGTTCGCATTCTAATCTCGCCCCGAGTTGAAAAATTTTGCGTTTACATGAGAATTTCAACACGGGTTGAGTTGCCGAGTTGAGTTGAACCCGTGTTGAGTTTCAACTTGGCTTCCTTCATGTAGACGCGATGAAGGCTTTCATCGTCAACCGAGTTGAAACTCAACCCATGTTCAACTCAACCCAGGTTGAAATTTCTCATGGAAAGGGCCTCTTAGAAATTTTTACTCCTGGGACAATAATTTTTAGGAATTTGACTGCACGACAGGGTCCTTTTTTTTCTTTTCCAGTTGCACCTCCTATATCAGGGAGACCAAGTACCTCCCCTGGGGTCATACTCTGCAAACAACTGTGCTAGCCCACTTCTATATGATGATGTACAGTTGACCAATCCCCTTTAAAAATGAATTTCAAGAAACTTTCCATTTACACCTATTTCCCATACTAAAAAAACTGGGAAATACCTAGGAAATTCTAGGATTTTTCTGGGTGATTTCTGGGCAAAATTTCCTAGCTTCCTAAGATTCCTAGGATAAAAAAAGGTGGGAAAAAGAGCAAAATTCCTAGGAAAGCTGGGATATAGTGGGATATAATGGAATTTTTTGGGAATATTTGCCAGCTTTCCTAGCTCTTTGGGTACTGATTCCCAGCTTCCCCAGCTTCCTAGGAAACAGAATTCCCAGCTTGAAATTTGTTTTGATGAAAAAGCTNGCGCGATGTCGCATCAGAGAGTGCGCTGTGTGTCTTGAAGATCTCTTGAAAGATAGCTGCAAAGAAACTCAAAAATACGCACAACAACAACCACTGTACGCACGAGTGAACACATTGAAAGCCACTGTTGATGATGTTGCGAGGAAATTTCTCTACGAGGGTTTTCAATTGGCAGAAGACGTTGGTGTGTTGGAGCTGAGAGGCAAAATGTTCCGCAAAGATCCACATTTTGAAGATATGTTGGTTTTCTCCAGAGATTGCAAAGATGATGTTTATTCGCATAATATGTCATTGGACTTATGGCTGTATCCGCAGGCAAGTTTTTTTCTTCCACTCGCTCAAACAAGGGCAGATTTTGTAATACGGTAACATCAGTTGCTTTTGATTGTCACCTCAATTCAAAGCGATTAGCGACTGCAAACAAAGGAAATTCTCTCAACCAGCAATTCTAAACGAACAAAGCCGCAAAAGTTGCCCTGAAACCAACAGGGCAAACTCTCGCCATGTGCACGCGAAAGGTTAGTTTTTATAGGGCTGACATGCTTCTAGCGTAAAAAGAAGGCTAAATCTAAAGATCTACCTGGTGGATTTTCTTTATTTGATTCAGGAGCTGCGAAGTAATTGTTTTATTAAGCCCTAAATATGCAAGAATTGCAATGCCTTTTGCTCCTCTCCTGAATCAAATAAACAAAATCCACCAGGCAGATCTTTTGATGTACCCTTTTTCTTTCGTTATAAGCACATGACTTCTCTTAAAAAACACCTTTCGCATGCACAAGGTGAGTGTTTGCCCTACTGGTTTTGTGGCAACCGTTGCGGCGTTGTTTGTTTTGAATTACTTGTCGAGAGAATTTCCTTTGTCTTCAGTTGCTAATCTCTTTGAATTGAGGTGTCACTTAAAGCAGCTGATGACATTGCATTACAAAATATCATTGCAAATCATTATTATTATTTGCAACATTATTATTTGCAAAATATTATTGCAAAATATTATTGCAAACAACGATTCCGGTTTCGGAAAAGACAGAGAGATTTGCCTTTTTGAAGAATAGATTTCACACCTCTGATTGCGCTCAATCAAATCAAAATAAGGAGAGAAATTTAATCTTCATCATGGTCGGCTGCTTTGAAGGTGTAAAATCGATTCTTGAGCCTGTCAGAGTTCTTTGTCTTGAACAGAATAGAACTGTATCCTTTGTTTTACTAAATTCACCCTTCTGCATAAACGTCCTATCGAGAAAGCGTTTCACGCATAAAAGAGCAGTCCACAGAAATCAGTGATTAAAACGTTCTTTTTGTAGCTTAATGGCTTCGGCAGCCTTCTGTACTGCGTAGTAAGGGTGAGGCTATTAAGTTACTTACAGGGATAACAAGCAGTGCCATACAGGGATAACATTGTGCCGTTGCAGGGATGACATCACTAAAGTAGCGCTTATTCAGTATTATGATGTGAGCCCTCAAACGGCATCATGTAAGCCCTATAAATTTACTGAAAAACCTCAAATTTACTGAAGCAATCTCTCCAATTACACTATGTTCCCCTCTCATTTACTGTATGTTATCCCTGTAAATAATTGAATAGCCTCGAATTTACTGCATGTGAACCATCCAATGACATCATATGATCCCTGTATCGCACTGGACAACCGCTGCCTTACTGAGCAGCCTCTACACTACTGCGCAGACGTTCTCCAGGGTGGATATGGAGGGTCTGTCGTCTTTCAAAAAGGGATTCTTTTCTTTTACTCACCCGGTAGATATGAAAGCTGGGCTTACTTTTAATTTCTCCCATGTTTATTTTCTAGGACAAATCAAAATACGTGATAGTTGAAGCAATGAAGAGTCTTCTTCTTGAAATGGCAGCAAATAAAGACAAAGCAGATAGTCTTGTTGCAGGAGAGATGAAATCATTTCTCACCGATGGCGATGACGTGCTCCTCACCAACCCAGATGCTGGTAGGTTTATCTATTTTAAAGGGGCTGGGTCACGTAAAGTAAACAAGCTTCTTTCGAAACGACGATTTTGTAGTTTTTTCAATAGGCCATATCAGACAGATTTTCCACTATTTTTCTCAAAATTAAAGTGCTAATTAGAAGATGAACTCTTGAACTTCAGTGAGAAACAAACGAAANGCTGTAAATAACTGAATAGCCTCAAATTTACTGCATGTGATCCCTCCAATGACATCATGCAATCCCTGTATCGCACTGGGCAACCGCTGTCTTACTGAGCAGCCTCTACACTACTGCACAGACGTTCTCCAGGGTGGATATCGAGGGATCTGTCGTCTTTCAAACAGGGATTCTTTTTTTACTCACCCGGGGTAGATATGAAAGCTGGGCTTATTTTTAATTTCTCCCATGTTTATTTTCCAGGACAAATCAAAATACGTGATAGTTGAAGCAATGAAGAGTCTTCTTCTTGAAATGGCAGCAAGTAAAGACAAAGCAGATAGTCTTGTTGCAGGAGAGATGAAGTCATTTCTCACCGATGGCGATGACGTGCTCCTCACCAACCCAGATGCTGGTAGGTTTATCTATTTTAAAGGGGCTGGGTCACGTAAAGCAAACAAGCTTCTTTCGAAACGACGATTTTGTAGTTTTTTCAATAGGCCATATCAGACAGATTTTCCACTATTTTTCTCAAAATTAAAGTGCTAATTAGAAGATGAACTCTTGAACTTCAGTGAGAAACAAACGAAGCAACCAAATGTTGTGAGATTGCAAAGATATCGGTGGATTTTTAGTAGTAACTTTGTTGTGGATTCACCCCATCCACCAAAATTTGCCCAGAACACGATGGCCACGTGTCGGCAACAATATAGATTATAGAGATAACAGATTTGTTTACGGTTACGTGACCCAGCCCCTTTAAAGAAGGCAAATCAGCCATCATGCTTTGTGAGTTTCCTGTAGATTGATTACGATGAGTTCCAATAATCGCTATTCAAAACGAGATTACTACACCAAAACCGCTCATACTGGGACTCGCAATATTACAGCGTTTTTTGGAGTGAACTTTTTCATTTTTGAACGCCCTTTGGACAGAGGCTTGTGCGTAGCACGCTTGTCTACAGTCTATTATATCAGTTAGCCTCAAGCGGAGCCTAGACTCATTCCAAATGTTTCTGGTTTCACTCCCCTTGCTGGTTCGTCGCTACAACATCAACTGAAGCTATAAAAACAACGATCGAAAGTTAGAGGGAGCTTTGTAATGAATCTAGTTAGAGCATGGTTCTATAAAACGCCAGTAGAATTTGTACAAATTTGATTGATTGATGTTGACCAACGGTAACTCGAAGCTCAGAGCAGGGTGTCAAAGAACTTGACCTGAGAAAACAAAGTCTTAAGAATATAATAAAAAGCAATCGGAGACAACGTCTTTCTTTGTACGTTAGGTACTATTTTGTTGCTTTTACCAAGTATTAACTGACTCACTGTGAGATTTTCAAATCGATGTTTTTTATTTGGAAAATACAGGTGTTTTTCTGCTTAGGATCTTATCGAAATGAAGCAGAAATAGTCATTTCAAAATAATGGAGCTTGATTATGTGTCGCAGTTGGGAGCGTCCGCCAGCCTTTCAGCAGCAATAACTGCCGTTATATAATCAGTCTAAATTTCCTTTGAGAAGAAGCACCATTTTATTTCATACGAGATTCAACTGCAGGCAACAAAGGCAGATTTTGTAACACAATGTATCAGCTTCTTAAGCGATTAACGATTGCAGGCAATTCTCTCAACCAATCATTCAAAATAAACACAGCTGCAAAAGCTGCCCTGAAACCAGCAGGGCAAAATGTCGCCTTATGCACGCGAAATGCAGTTTTAAGATTTGTTTTGATTTTGTAGCGAAAGAAGAAAGATTATAATCTATAGATCTGCCCTTGCGGATTTTTTTATTACATCCAGAAGCTGAGCTTGAGGCATTACAATTCTCGTATATTTTTGACTTAAATGAGGCAATTACTACGCTGCTCCTGAATCTAATATACAACATTTGCGAGGTAGATTTTCAGATTGATCCTTCTTCTTTCAATATTAAGTCATAACTTCTCTGCAAAACCACATTTCGCTTGCACAATGCGATAGTTCACCCTACTGGTTTTGGGGCAACTGTCTCGACACTCAGTTTACCATAGCGATGTTATTTTGATCTTTTTTAGGTACTTTGTCAGCGCATCTTGCTTCTTTCATCAATCCTGAAAGGAAACTGTTCATTTGTGGCTGTTTCCGAGATGCACAAAAGACGCTGGAAAATAAGATTTTGGCGAGTGGTGTGAGAAGTATCCTTTCATTGCAAGTATATCGTAATAAACCTATCCCTGGTCTCCACTTCTATTTGATAAGACAAAGGGAGCCCTAGACTTCTGACTTGCGCAAGAATATTAGCCGCTTCACAGCAATAATTCAAAGTTGAAGGGTTTTCAGAGAGTTTTTAGCCTCAAGATTGGGTTGCGGTAGAGCTGGGCCACCACGTTTTTCAAAATTGTACCGTTAGCAAGACCAATTTTTGTGAAAATGATACCGTTGGCTAGACTAATCTACACACTTATAGTGCCAAGAGTTTGCGCTTTCTTGACAAATATCGCAAATATTTGGCCCTTTTTACACGGTGTCCCAAAAATATTGTGCCCCGTTCACCTGGAGGTTGCGATGAAACGGCAAAAGATTCTCGCCAAGTTTTGCATGATATTGCTCTAAGTTTGCTACCATCGCCATAAGAATCCGTTAAAAATGATGGAGCTATGACCTTCAGGAGATCAAATTTGCCTGATGACTGAGACCAGCAGTCGGCCATTTTGCTTTACTATTTTGCAGCGATAAATAGCTGCATGGATGAAATGAAACAGCAGCCTCCAATCCCATAGCTCTCATGAATATTCCGATAATCATCAGAGAGTTCAACTATTTCTGACCTCACAGAAACTATTTCTTAACTTACGTGAAGCTATTTATCACTGCGAAATAGTAAGACAAAATGGCCGACTGCTAGTTTCAGTCATAGGGCAAATTTGGTCTTCTTAAGGTCATAGCTCCATCATTTCACAACGGATTTTTACGAGGATGGCAGTAAACTTTATTTGCACATCTGAAGAGCAACATCACATAAAAGTATGGCAAGAATCTGGTGCTGTTTTGTCGCAATCTTTAGGCAAACTGGGCACAATTTTTTGGGACACCCTGTAGACCAAAATTTCAAAATTCGATGTTTTCTATACATACGCTACAAAAATGTGGCTTTCCAATTCTTAAAGGTAAAAGATTACACATTGAAAAATATTATCTATGACCTTGTATCCTTTCCTGCTTTGGATGGCACAGTAACAAGTAATCTTTTGTGTTTTAATTGTTTTGATGATGATATATAAAAAATATTATTTTGAGCTATAATTTTCAAGAGAAATAGTAAACTTGCCTAAGCACCAAAAGTCGTAATAATCCTTGAAGTCTCCGGTGATTGTGTGCAGTTTGTTCTGTTATTTATGACCAAAATAAAGGCTTGATAAATGCAAAATGAAATTGACCTGTTAATTATCAGTACATTTTGCAGTATTATTCAAAATCAGGCCGCCATGAAAAAAGCTAAATTTTCTAATTTTCAAACCAATGGCAAGATCAGCTATGCCTGGGAAATAATTCGGTTTTTGATCCGCTTGCCAAAACAAGAAAATTGAAGATCTGCCTTGTAATCAAAGTTTTCAGTGGGTTTTCAATCAGGAGTACGTTCAAAGCTCTATTAAGCTCTCCTTCTCTATTATGCCCCTCCCTTATAAACCCCTCCCTTTTTAGCCAATGTTTTGAATAATCCCACCCCCACTAACAAGGACAGATTTGGTTAAGACAATAGCACGAGTTGGTTTTGATTGACACTGCAATTCAAAGCGATTAGCGATCGCAGACAAAGGAAATTGTCTCAACCAGAAATTCAAACAAACAATGCCGCAAAAGTTTCTCTGAAACCCAAGTAGCTAGTGCGCTCGTTGTACATTCCAGAAATTGTTTTAAGGGCAAACATGAGGGTGTATCGAAAGAGGAAAGATATATCTAAACATCTACCTCGGGCATTTTATTTCTTTGGTTCAGAAGCTGAGCAGTAAGTGTTTAATTACATCCAAAAAATTAGAGAATTGAATCGTCTCCCAATCAGCTTTTGAATAAACTAAATTAAATGCCCGTAGCAGATGTTAATTTAGACATGGGTTGAGATAAAACTGTGTCGAATTTATGTATTTGACTTGTGAAATTGTATGTTGAATCCGCACAATATGGTATAAAAGAACTAAAAACGCTATCATATCATGTATATCCTTGTCATTTGATTTTGTGAATAAGCCCCCCTCTCTCTAATAAGCCCCTCTCTCTTTTAAGCTCCCTCTGGAGTGTCCGAAATGAAATAAGCCCCTTGGGGGCTTAATAGAGCTTTTACGGTATTCTCTTGGGACACCCAGTAGATAAAAAATGTGCAATATCTTCTGCCTTGACCAAGCACAGATTTTGAGCTGATCGATGAAGCATTCACAAACATCCCTCACCACGACGAACGTTTAAAGAGGGTGCGTATCATCTTGTGCAACGTGCCATGTTCAAAGTCGGGAGTTGTGAACCCAGTCGATTTTATATTTCAAGAGGGCATCACTGCTGCGAAGGTTTTATCAAGCAAAGTCGATGGTGGCAAACTTAGAGTGATAGTAGCGGAGGAGACAATGATTTTGAAACATGCTGTCACGTTTACACAAGCTCAATCCATTCTGTATTTCACGTCATCAGAAACTCCCTCGGAAAATGAAGATCTTGTCCTAAGGACATTGAGAGAATACAGGGAAGAAACTACGGCAAGAAATCCTTTTGATTTGGCACCATTTCTGCCTGACCTCGTCGACAACCTGAGAACTCACGTGCAAGAGAATTCTGATGGGTTGAGTACGATATTTAGTAGAAGTGGTAAGTTTCCCAGTCTTAGACATTACAATCTTCAATCTTTACGAAATTTGAACAAGGTTTCTCAGTCGATTTAGGCTGTTTCCAAGACAATGATTGTTCATGAAATCTCTTTTACCGGATCCGCGTAAAATGGTTTGATCGTCAATTTTCCACGGCAAAAGTGGTCTGGGCTTTGCCTTTATTGCAGCATAGGTTCCAAATCTTTAACTTAGCGTAAAAAGGTGGGTGTAAAATTCAGTAACCTATTTCTTTTGATTGAAAGAAACTTGAAAGGAACTTTAGATACTTATCTATAATTCTACCGTTGGATTTTCCAGAAATTTTAATATTTTGCGAAATTACAGCGTATTTTACATTTCAACTCATGTGAGGATGTGACGTCATCAAATTTCTAAATCATCAACCAGATGAGTGACAGACTTTTGCTTTATACCATACCATATTGTAGGCATTCATAAAATATGGTTTTCTTCGAAATTATTTCATGTTGCGTCAAACAGTTTAGATATTACGATAGTTTTAAGTTTTTTTGAAAATGTTTCTTGGATTCTTGAAAAAGCAGAAAAACACTCTAATTCTGAAAATATTGGAGATGTCAGAAAAGTCCAGCGGTAGAATTATAGAGAGATAGTTTAAGTGTCTTTGAAGTAATTCAGTTCAAAGAAATAGGTCATTGACTTTTACACCAGCCTTTTTAAAGATTTGGAACCTATGCTCCTTATTGCGTCCTGCATTTGAAACACAATAAGGTCTAGTTTAATCATCGTATTTTTGCCGTGTTGAATTTGATAGATGCTGGTAAAAATGCCCAAGACTTGAAATACAATAAGGTCTAGTTTACTCATCGCATTTTTGCCGTGTTGAATTTCATAGATGGTAAAAATGTCCAAGTGTCAATTAACTTTGACATGGAAACGGTGTTTAAATCACCGACCCTTTTAACTTGTTAAAACGGCAGGAGATCGCCAGCTCTGTCGTGTTAAACGGGAGAAAAACGACTTAATTTAAACATTGTATGCCGCATTTAGTTAATCGATTCTTGGCCATTGTCGCCATTATTTACACGCAATCAGTCACTGCGCTTGCGCATTTGGGAAAATGGCCTTCAACCATTTTAGTTTCAATCCGACACAGCAAAAAGACGATGTCTCAATCAGATTTTTAAACACTGCAGATTCTGCCGTTTTTAAAACAATTCGATTCGACACGGTAAAAATCCGATGTTTAAACTAGGCCTCAGGCCCTGCATGCCCCCATTTTGCTCCCCCCCCCCCGTGGCGCCGCTATTGACAGAGGGCCATGATAAGAAATTTGAAATTTTCAAGATACACTGTAACCATCTAACTGAAGTAGATTAAGGAGTCTTTGCATCTTACTACTTTATAAACACTGACAAATCAATCTAAAATCTAATGACCAATCAACAAAGGGTGCCACCGCACCGACTGAGACTCATTACATGGTCCCAGTTAATCACAACAACAGCAGCAACAACAACGACGATAACAATATATTTACATTTTTGAACTGGGCCTAAAATGCATGAATGGATAACAAATGCAATGCTTTGAACATTCTCAATTTCAATGTTTTATCGATTCCAAATATTTCAGTGTCCCAACACCCATTAGAATCTTCTCCTGACTGATGATCAATCTTTTTACCTATTCTGTAACCAAAATCCTCTCCGGACTTGCCTTCTGTTGAAAAGACTTCATCTAAGCGTCTCACGGTTGACAGCACACAATTAGCAACAATATCTTTTTCATCCTTAGTGAATGGTCTAATTTTTCCAACTGTATGGAAACCATGTTGGTCGATATCAAGGGATTTTTGTTCTTCGGTTGCATTTTTGAAGAGACTCCCCTCTTCCTGGTTATCTAATGTCTGTTGAAATTGCTCGTCATCATCAAAAGCTCCCCTCATCCAATCTCCCACATCATCATACCAATATGACTGTTCGTCTGGCCTCGTTTTATCTGCGTCCCATTGGTTTCTCAAGTAAAAGCTCTGTGTTCTGTAAATGGTTGGAGTTTCACTTTCAACACGAATTTGCACTGTTGGATAGTTTCCACTAGAATGAACAACAAAAATTTTGCATTCAGATAGCGAGTCTGCTCTTCTTCTCAGCTTCAGTGCAGCAGGCCCCCACCACGTTTTATTCCAAAATTCTGTATCTTCTTTATCACGAGCGATTTGTAATTGACGAATTCGTTGATCGTTGCTTGTGTTCATCGCTTTCAATATTTTAAAGGAATTAGTTAAGTTGCTCTTCGGCTGGTCTGCCCGACCTGTAGGCCAATGTTGCCAAGCCTTCATCC
>REGL01000114.1:409800-429446 GCA_004194395.1 Aurelia aurita complex sp. Pacific | reverse complement strand
ACACTGTCCTACCTGTTGTCATCCATGTCGGCACAACACCAGTTCTAATTATTTCATTGAGCTGCTCAGCGATTCTGTTGTGGAGTCCCAATTCAATTTCTTGATCCAGAAGCCCTGCACTCCATCAGGCCCTGAGGCCTTTCAGTTCGGAATCTTCTTTAATTGTTCCTTAACCTTTCCTTCTTCAAATTTCTATGTCTTCTTGTTTGTAGTCCTTATATATCATAGCTCTAACAGATACAGTATAAAAGAGCGGTGCGTTAAATTTTCGTCACGCAAACAGTTTTTAAAGAATTGCTTTCCAAAATACATCGTTTTGATTATCCAATTATTTTGTTTTATCTTCAGTATATACTAAAACTAGATATAACAACAGTCAGCGAGTGCTGCCGATTAGTATTTGTACCAAATGCGACTGTAGCGAGGATAATTTTTATAGAAATTAATTGAATGATTATCACTAAGCAAACGTGTATTATGTTTGAATTTACAGTTGGGTAATGGTTCAAAATGTAAATGATTTAGAATATTGAGCTATTCTCCTCCGTCGGCCGGTTTCTAGTTCCTGAGTCCAAGGCTCTTGGTTCCGTAGTGCTGTAGTCCATGGTTCCGTGGTCTGTAATATTGAGTTTTGCATTGTCAGAAATAAACCTTTGTCGTCCATTGACGTAAGGTAATTACGTAGGTAGGAAGAACTCATTATCTTTTGTTGGAGAACTTTGTTGGTTGTTGGATAAATGCTCACAAGCCGCGCGCCCGCAAACCGCAGCCGTGAGCTGACCCGTCGACTACATAGGCTGACGGGAGGCTAATTTGCTCAACTTTTGCACGTATTTTCTTTTATAAGAAACTGCTTATAAGAAACTCAACTGTCAGATCGCCAAAAAATTAAGACACTCCAGTAATGGGAAAATATAAGCTAAGAAACTAGTTATTTTGATAAAGGAAATCCTCGAAATGCTTTTACTTTACTTTCACTTGTTTCTAGCCTGCGTGCAGACTCAACTTTCGAGGAGTTGAGTCTGCACGCAGGCTACTTGTTTCCTGTATCATATTACTCGTAAGGTACTTGAGTAATGTCTAAACATTGGAAAGGCTTAAAAACCTTGTTTTGAAATCTTCACGAGGGCACAGGTAGTGAATATGAAGATTGTTATGGAACCTCTAAGAAACTCGTAAGAAACTCGGAGTACTCAAAATCTGATAATTTTCAGAAACTTCCAGTACTGGCCCAAATTCTTAGTTTCTTATAAAAAATACGTGTGTTGTTGTTTGTTGGATAAATGCTCAGAAGCCGCGCGCCCGCAAACCGCAGCCGTGAGCTGCCCTGTCTACATAGTCCGACGGCAGACTAATTTCGCTTTCTGATTGATTAAGAATAGTAAGGCTGCCTTCGGCAGCAAATATTGTTTACAGCTCCAAACATATCATACACCGCACCGGCGACTTTCAATCGGCCTTGTTTACAGCATGTATATTTCTTTTCACTAACTTTCCATTTCATTATGATATGATATGATATGATGTGATGTGATGTGATGTGATGTGATGTGATGTGATGTGATGTGATGTGATGTGATGTGATGTGATGTGATGTGATGTGATGTGATGAGCGTAAGTTGAGGGTCCTTTTGGGGGTGAGAATCATCTTGCATCTCAGCAAACGCCAAACCATCTATTTCCCCGGAATAACTGTTTGTGTTTTATTTCCAGTATACCGACGCAAATCCAAGAGCGGTCATTGAAAGGCACTCTAAAAAGCATACAAAAAAGGCCACGCAGAAGAAGCCGCCCGCTCAAAAATACGGAAAAGAAGGCAAAGAAACGGACGACACGAAACCAGAACTAAGCAGAGAAACAACTAAAGACGATCCATCTGGAAGGTGGTTGAGGTAAAGTGAGGTTTCAACTCTTTTTTTTTCATTCTTGTTCACGTTTTGTTAGCATAGGCGAAAGTTTGATATAAAATATACCAAATGTTAATTGTTTTCCTAATTCTTTCGACTGAATTGCTTTCAGGGACCTCTTTGATATCAATATTATCTTGGCATTGCAACTTTTTTATTGTAACGGTCGTCTCTCTCGCGTAAGCAGCTTCGACCCAAGTGTGATCCAACAAAAACCTACCCTCGGTGCCAGAGCCAAAAATAAAAAAATTAGAAAATGAAAAAAAAGGAAAAAGGGAAAAAGAGAGTTACAAGAAGAGAGTTACCTCTCTTCCTTCCTTCCCTCCCTTCCTTTTTTTCTTTATTTTTTGGGCTCTGGTACCCATGGTAACAAAGATCCAGCAAATGTTAAATATAAAATTCAGCGTAAGCTTGTTTGCGTATTTACATATATAAACATCTGTTAAATAGTAGTAGTATGTTTCTCTAGCCAAATCTCATCTAAATAGACCGAACGATTAGACTAAGCTCAAACCCATCCCAGAGTAACCTGGCCCATACCGATTAGCACTGCCACAACCAAAACAACCGTATCTCAACTCTTTCACTCAACAATTCCCCTGTCCACTAAATTTCACGTGATTATACCAGCATACTGTCCAATCAGATGCTTAGTTAGCAATATAATATAATATAAGACCTAACACTTTAAGCAAACGTTAGACTTTCCCTAAGTCTATTTCGTCGACTGTAATATGTCTATCTGAAAATTTTTTGACGAAATATACTTGGGGCTTTCGTAGTATACTTTCAGATAGACGCATTACAGTTGACGAAATAGACTTAGGGCAACTCTAGTCAAACATACACCAAAACACAACATTTCTATATTTATGAAAGGATGTACAACAAGAAGTATCTATAGCTTTGGCTAACATTAAAACCACCATAAATTCTAAACCAGTTCAGGAAAATCAATATGATAGACGTATTACAGTTGATGAAATATACTTAGGGCAAGTCTAGGCAAACACGGGGAAACATACACCTAAAACACAAAATTTTTATGTTTATGAAAGGATGTACAACAAGAAGTATCTAAAGCTTTGGCTAACATTAAAACCACCATAAATTCTAAACCAATTCAGGAAAATCAATATGACCAAGACAAGAAATAGTTTTTTTTTGAAGGCTCACAAAATGGTATGATAGCAAGAAAAAGTCTGTTGCTTTTATGGTTTACAATTTAGGAATTTGAAGACGTTACAACTTCAAAGCCAGCAGAAATTTCATTAACACGGTAGTTCAGGGGCGCCTACCTTGTAGGAACTGTATTTATTCCCAGTACGCAGAATAATTGGTGTCCTGTGACCCAGTGCACAGAGTATCCCAGTACTGACCGTGACCCAGTAAAAACAGAGTCAGTCCTGTCAATGTCAAGAAGATGTATGAATAACTTTGTGGTTTCAAATAGCGGTGTTGATGTAATACGAGATCAACTTCCCAGTAATCGCTATTCAAAACGAGGCTATTACACCAGACCGAGACCGCTCATACTGGGACTCATATTATTACGGTAATATTTTTGGACTGACTTTTTTCACTTTTGAACGCCCTTTGGAACGAGGCTGCTATACACAGTCATGTACAAAGTATACAACAAAATACAACGCCATTAGAATTTCTGCAAATTCGATTGATTGATGTTGACCAACGAAAACTCGAAGCTCAAAGCAGAGTTTCAAGGAGCTTGGCCGGACAGACCAAAGTCTTACGAACAAGAATACCATGAAAACAGTTGGCGAAAATATCAAATCTTGTACGTAGGTACTATTTTGCTGCTTTCGCTAAGCATTAACGGATTTATTGTGAAGTTTTCAAATCAATTTGTTTCATTTGAAAACTACAAATGTTTGTGCTTTTCTGCCAAGGCCCTTATCGAAACGAGGCAGTCATAGTCATTTCAAAATATTGGCGTTTGATTATGAGTCGTAGTTAGGAGCGTCCGGCAGTATTTCAATAGCGATAACTACGACCATATCATCAGTCTAGGTCAACACTAACAGACGTTAGAATTTGAAAATCCTCACAGATTAACAGGCCTGGGTCACAGGACACCAATTACTCTATGACTGGGTCACGGGTATAGTACTGGGAACTTCCTGCAAGGTAGGCGCCCTTGGGTGGTTCTGAAAATAATGATGATATAAAAAATGCTCTCTCTGGGGTAGCCCTGTCCACAAGTTGCTCGGCAACTTTCGGGCAACTTTCGGTCTTTTGGGCAACCTTTAGGAATTTTGGCAACTTTTGCAACATTGAGAAACTTGTCCTTATTTTAGCAATATTAGAACAATTTCTATGA
Source organism: Aurelia aurita complex sp. Pacific (assembly GCA_004194395.1). NCBI lineage: Eukaryota > Metazoa > Cnidaria > Scyphozoa > Semaeostomeae > Ulmaridae > Aurelia > Aurelia aurita complex sp. Pacific. Next base: position 425,198 of record REGL01000114.1, on the reverse strand, counting down.
TATTTTGTTTATTCTCTGCAACAGTAATGAAAATTCGACATGGAAAGGATCTGTTTTCTAGTCAAGCTGGGATTAAACGTCTTGCTTTACGAAGCACTGGTCTTTGACATTAACGACTTATGACTATGATCAGTATGATGATGATGATAATGATGACAACGATGATTATTATTAATCATCAATTAATGTTGTTGTTGTGGTTGTTGCTGTTATAACCAAACATGGTTCCTGCTGAAATAATGAAGATGTGTTACATGGTTCCAACAGTATTAGCATCAAAAGGCTCAAACTTCCAGGAAACTGCAGTTGCCTCATGAGAGAAAATGTTGAAATGAAATAGAAATACACTTCTCGAAGCATCCTTTGGCCTTAACAAAATGACAATAAATGAGCAACTTTTGAGCAACTTTTTGAAAAATTGGCAACTTTTGAGCAACTTTTCAGGAAATTATGAGCAACTCTTTGAGATAATTCGAGCAACTTGTGGACAGGGCTACTCTGGGGTTGTAGAAAATTAAGGTTTCCTTTGATCAGTTCAGTTGAAAGGATAGAGACGATAGGGCAATAGTATTCACCATGGGTAGTTAGACACCGCAGTTATGCTTGATTCCCACAGCTTTGTTCTTCTGCAGAGGAAAACATTATTTGCTACTATGGAGGAGCTAGATAGTATTCACCATGGGTAGTTAGACACCGCAGTTATGCTTGATTCCCACAGCTTTGTTCATGGAGATCTGCAAATTCCCAAAAGTTAGGTTAGAATATGCAAAGCGAAGTTTCTACTTCTCTGGTGTCAAAAATTGGAATGATATCCCGGACTACATTTGAGAACTAGAATCAATCACTCGTTTTAAAACAGGTTTTAGACAGTATCTTTTGAACCTACGAGACCCAAACACGACCCCTTGGTAGAGCAGCATATTTAAGTTATTTACAAATTTTTCTTTTAATTTTTTCTTTGAAATACTTTGTGAATAAGCTGAAAGGTTTTTTCGTGTATAAATATTGATAAAATGAAATGAAATGAAAAAATGAGCGTCCGCAGAACTATATAAATCATTCCCCCGCAGGTGCATTTTAGATGCAGCGCTCATCTATAGAATCATATATAGAAATTATTCTTCCGCAGGCACATATTAGTTGCAGCACTCCTCCATAGAAGCACACCAGCAGTGTCTAGCTACCCATGATTTTACTCGACTAATTCTAAAGTTTTGTAAAGATTCGACGCCAATGCTCTTTCTGTTGCTTTTTTGTTGTTGCAAGACTGTTACTCGTATCACTAGCATACGTCAGTGCCGCATTCAACCACGGGAATTTTGGGCCCGGGAGTTCAAAGGTGTGTGTAAAATTATATGACTTTTTTCGTTGAATTGAATGGTTTGAAAGGGACTTACGGTAACTTGTTGTACATCTGCCTTGGACGATTTTTTGGTATCTTGATTTCTTTCAGAATGGCGGCAACCTTAATTGGTTTTGAAAAAATTCATGGGAATTTTTATTAAATTTAAATCACCTTAAATCCTAGATCAGTAGAGGAAAAATCATATAACCTTCAAGAAAACCATAGTTTATAAAGGTGTGCAATATGGTGGGAAGCAGAAATCTGTAGCTTTTCTGGCTTGGGATCCTGAAAATGATGACGTCATAGCCTCAGCTTTAATACATGCCGCCATTTTGAAACTAATCCTAAAGGGAAACTAATCAAGATGTCAATAAATTTCCACGGCAGATTTATAGCAACATACCCTAAGTTACTTCCAAGCCATTTAGATAAAAGAAAGCTGTCATAGAATTTTACACTGACATAGTAAAAGAGTTTAGCCCTGTGTTTCCCCGCATATAAGAACCTAATAAAACAAGAACCTAGAAGCTATTTTGCCCAACTTTTCCACCTGTTGTAATCAAGAACCTGTTTCAATTTAATGAAAAATATGTTCTTATTACTGGGGTAGCAATATTGATTTTGGATTCTCGTTATTAAGTTCATTTTTGTCCCAGTTGACCGTTAAAGTTGAAATCTCCTCCCCTGCCGTTTGTAAGGTTAGAATCTGTTATTAGTTACATAATAACTTTGCCGAAACAAATAACAGGGATGATCATCTTTGGTGAAGATTCTAAAGGGCCTACGCAAGGCACTCTTCAAATAAGAACCTTTATAACTTAAAAATTAGTCTTAGAACCCTCAAGATAGAAAAGAATCTAGTTCAGCCTGTCACAAAAAGTAGGTTCTTATAAGCGGGAATTTAGTGTATTGTCCAAATGATTCGAGAAAGTAAATTATTTCAACCAGGATGTTCGAGTTAAATGAACTCCTGAATGTTGTGTGCATCAATGTCAAATCAATGTTGTAATTTGTAACGCCATTTGATTAAATCTTTATTCGTAATAGTTCACCAAATTTATATCGAGTTTATGGATATTTTACCGACAGGGCCTACCGGGAGTATAATAGGAAATTGAAGATTTTAAACGAAAGAAGCTGTTTTGAAAAATCATTTGAATTACCGATCTTGCAGGGATTGAGGAAAAGTTAAAGCTGGCTCGGGCCAAATGGTAAAAATAGCCGATTGTAGTTCATTTACCCGACTGACGTTTCAAAAACGAGGCAATACAAGAATCCCGCCAATCCTATTGGCTAATCGCACATTTCCCGATATTTCCCGTGGTTTTCTCGTAGCCTTGTATAAATCGATGCAGGGACGCGTTTTTCTCACCACAGCAACTGATTTAGGCCTGTGAGATTTACAATAAACTCAAGCGACATGACAGTAACAAAATGCGTTTGACTAAATGATATAAGTCAAAATAAGAAGCTATCAGGTAATAAAACTCATAGTAACCGGTTTTGCAGTAATACTGGAAAATATAAAGTTCTCTGTCTTATTGCACAGACCTCGCAAGCTCGGTCCGTCCTTTTAGGTCCTGTTGCATTCTTTCTCAAACACCCTGAGTATGTTGATCCTATGCTTGTGTCCAGGGTAGAAAGACAGACGTACTGACTTTCAAATTCATGTTTTATGAGGGACCCATTGAATCCCTTTCTTACCCCGGTAGACCCTACGTTTTCTACGATTCTGAATCACAGTTAGATGATAATTTTTGACAAATGTTGCTATATTCATATAGATATGTTATTTATAAAATGTATAGAAGTTTATCGGGCAATTTTTATGTTGTAAAATATGACAGTTCTTATAATGCACAAGCATTTTCAAAACTGAGTGCTTCAATTTGTGTTATCTGCGTATGGTTGCGCTCCTTTGGCTTCACTGTCCTTTGCATACATTGCAGGTTTTGTGGGGGAAGCAAGGGTAACGGTTTAAACGTTTTCTTCATACAGGACCCCAATGCGACCCAAAGAATGTAAGGAACCCAAACAAGACCCCTTGGTAGAGCAGCGATTTATCGTATTTTCCCCCTAAACACATATTGTTAATAGGTTGTTAGTTTGTTAATTTTTCACGCTAAAAAATGTGTTGATGTATAAATATTGATGAAATGAAAAAATGAATTTGTAGAAACTTGAAATGGGACTACATTCACACGATACCGGCACGATATGACCCAATACAACGAGGCTAAAATTTGATGCCATAAAAATGTATCTACGCCTAGCTGAAGAGTCAGTTAGCCGTTTCGAAAGCGTCAAAAAATGCTCCATTTTCATCATCTTCAAGTGTTCACACGATGCTGTTTTTCAAATGTGCCGGTTAGAGTTCCGTTTTCAAATTCTGCCGGCAAAGTATATGCCGTTTTCGTTTGAACGTGATACACTTTTGAACATGAGATACGTAACAATTTTATGCCATTTTCAAAATGTGCGATATCGTATGAAGGCAGTCTACTCTCAAGTACCGAATAATCGTCCCCCCCCGCTTATTAATTTTTGAAAAATTTTCCAACCCCCCCACTTTTATTCCAACCCCCCCTTTTATTAATTCTTGAAAAATAGAAGTAATAGTGAACAAATTTGTTTTAATAATTCCTGCTAAACAAATGTACTTACTGTATTTATTAACTTTATTCTCCTTTGTTTGTCTGACCCGTGTTACATACGTGTTTTACATACGTGGTACCCATGTTAGATACGTGTTTTACTAAGCAAACGAAAAACGACTATTCTCAATTTTTCCAACCCCCCCGATTATTCCAACCCCCCCGATTATTATTATATTGAACCATTTCCAACCCCCCCGATTATTCTCACCCCCCCGTTTATTCGGTACTTGAGAGTAAGTTCAACTTTTGACGATAGAAACACTCGTGGTTGTCGGAAATAGCCCATTTTTGATCGTTTATTGCTTGATTAATTTTGTCCAATGAAATTTTAGACCTATGACATTTCGTCCCTTGTTTCCTTGCGTTCTTTGATTTGCAGATATCACTTGCTCAATAAGGGACTCATTTCATTACTCTTATAAAATGGGCCCCCTGTGTCAAAATGGCCTAAACTAGCGGGAGTTCTCGTACACTCAACAAAATCGCTTTAATTTCTGGTTTACAGAGCTTCAACATTGAAAAGCAAACTTGCAGTACAAAGAATAATGTTTTACGAACCTACTCATCGCAAAATACATACCTTTTAAGTAGTAATCTTCCTCTGTAGAAACAAAATAGATCAATCGCAGCTACGAGAACTTTTTCCCGAATCAACCGTTTTTGTACGCAGCAACAACAACAGTCTAAATAGCGCCTTCTTATTGGTTGAAAACTAAATTCTAGCACTCTGATTGGTCAATACGGATCCACACCATATTGGCCTACAGTGGCTACACTTTATAAGAGTAATGAAATGAGTCCCTACTGAGCAAATGATATCTGCAAATCAAAGAACGCAAGGAAAAAGGGACGAAATGTCATAAGTCTAATGAAACTTGGCAGAATAGGCGCAATTTTGTAATGGTGGCGCATAAGATCATGGGACTTCATAGGCCTTTGTTCCAGACCCCTTCTCGTTAAGGGTCTGGAACACAGGCTAGAGATTTCACCGAAAAGGCGATGATAGCCAGCGGTACCGCTTCATTTAAACACGGGGGGGGGGCACTCATATTTATACTACAGGGATGCGCCGCTGAACAAGGTATCATTTTCAGGATTTCTACTCCGGCACAGGGTACCATGATTTGACTTTAATGTGGCAGCGGGGGTAGGATGCTACGGTAATCTTACAGGAACCAGGCGAGAGATCGGACATAGGACCAAACTGATTCCATCAGCTCCAAGAATACAAGCCTCTTTCACATTTTCCTTCCTTCGCATCTTTCCTTCGCGTCTTGCTAAACAAGGGCAGATTTTGTAATACAATAGCATGAATTGCTTTAGTTGACACCTCAATTCAAAGCGATTAGCGATTGCAGACAAAGGAAACTCTCTCAACCAGCAATTCAAAACAAACAAAGCCGCAAAAGTTTCTTTGAAACCCAGGTAGCTAGCTCGCTCGTTGTGCATTCCAGAAACTGTTTTTAAGGGCAAACATGAGCGTAGATCGAAAGAAGAAGGATGCGTCTACACATCTACCGCGGGCGTTTTATTTGTTTTGTTCAAAAGCGGTTTAGGAGGCGATTCAATTCTCTTATTTTTTTGGGTGTTATCAAAACATTTACTACTCAATTTCTGGACCAAAGGAATAAAATGCCCGCGGAAGATGTGTAGATATATCCTTCTTCTTTCGATCTATGCTCATGTTTGCCCTTGAAAATAATTTCTGGAATGCACAGCGAGCGAGCTAGCTACCTGGGTTTCAGAGAAAGTTTTGTGGCTTTTTTTGTTTTGAATTACTGGTTGAGAGAATTTCCTTTGTCTGTGATCGCTAATCGCTTTGAATTGAGGTGTCAACAAAAGCAACTTGTGCAATCGTATTACGAAATCTTCCCTTGTTGTCTTGCTACGCATGTAAAATCCCACCACCGCAGTGCCGCAGAAGCAATGGAGCGTCCATAAGATAAAAAGCAATACACTGAAAGCAGAAGACTTGTTCCCCTCTGCCTGTGCAGAGGAAAGGAGGAAACTCTAGGAAAACAATTGCAATGCAAAAAATTCAGTTCGTGTTCTAATAAAATATAAAACATCAATCGTGCAATAAATTATTTGCCCAAAAAGTTGCTTACATAGGAAACCCAACTGATACCAAGTGATACAAAAGTATTGTATATTTCTTATATAAAGTACAAAAGATAAAAAACGAAGAAATAAATGAGCAAGTGACAAAATAATAAGGTTTACCAGGCGACCAAATAAAAATTGAAACGTTTTGAAAAATCACCAAAATGTGATAATGTTATCGCTTTTTAAATTTTCTTTTCGTTAATATGTCTAAATTAACTTAATCCCAAGCACCAATGCATACAAAGAAATCTTTTTGTGATCGGCAATACCATCAAATATTGATGATTCTTCGAAAGGTTTCACTTTTTGCGTCACCTGGTACAGGGGACACTGGTAAAATTTTGGACAGGAATCCTTGTATTATTTTTGGGTTGAAATTTGGCCATCTGCTATTTTTTTGGGTTGCTCAAAATTTGAGTCATGTTTTGGTTTTGATGAAATTTGCTGTTATGTTTTTGGGTTTGAGAAAAAACAATGTACTTTGTAGGCGGAAGAAAATCGAATTTCAAAATTCTCTCACAATTTCAAAGATTTTTGAGAATTGAGATTTTTGAGATTTTTGATTTTCGATTTTCAACGATATTTTAGGTGTCAAGATTTCCAAAACTTTTCAAGGTTTCTAAATTTTGAGATTCTCAAAGATTTTCGAGATTTTGCAAGATTTTTCAAGACGGTTACAGATTTGAATATTTTATAAGATTTTCAAACAAGATTTTTGGAGAATTGTCATGATTCGTTTGGTGAGTTTTTTGGAATTGTCAAATTTCGATGATTTGTAAAACTTTCTTTGGGATTTTTGAAATTTTCAGGATTTTCCGAGATTTTTGGAAGAAAATGAACGATGTTCATTGCTGTCCAAGATGCTACTGAGTAACCCCCCCCCCCCCCCTCCAGAGCAGATATATGGTTATTTTAGTGGTTATTTCATACAAATAATTAGGTCAATAACTAAATTCACACCAGCTTATGTTTACACTAAATACATATTGAATTTACATCTTACGAGAATATATGTGCCCAAATTAATTAATATACAATACACTCCTTGCGAAAGCCCATAGGGTTTAAACCATAAATACAAAATTTTCAGTGATACAAAAAGTTCCAAAGTCCTTCTGGTTACAAAACATAAAGCGGTTTGTAATATATTACCTAGAGCATACATATAAAACTATCCTCTACTACATGATTCTAGCATGCCAAGCTGAATATTCTTGCAACAAAAGTTTTCTAGGCAGATCTACCGAGCGGCTCAAGAAGAAATCTGGAATTCGTTTTCGTAGCATAGGTTCCAGATCCTTAAAAAGGCTGGTGTAAAATTCTATAACCTATTTCTTTGGATTAAATGGCTTGCACCAAACTTTACTTTCTTCGCTTAATTCTATTCCAGAGATGTTAAAGATATTCCAAAATTACAGCATATTTAATGTTACAACTAATTTGAGGATGTCACGTCATCAAGTTCTAAATCATAAACCTTTTGGAATGAAAGACTTTTGCTTGATACCATATTGTAGACATCCATAAACTATGGTTTCTTTAAAATTGCCTCATGTTTTGTCAGAAGTTTAGAAATTACGATGGTTTTGAGTTCTTTTCAAAGATTTTCGTGAATTCTCAAAAACAAGAAAAAAGCTTTTAAGTCTTAAAACGTTCAAGATTTCTGAAAAGTTCAACAGTAGAATTATAGCGACGTTCTTTCAAGCCATTCAAATCAAAGATATAGGTCATGGAATTTTGCACCGATTTGTTAAAGATTTGGAACCTGTACTTAACTAAACCAAGTTAAACCAAGGGCGCCTTCCTTGTAGGAAGTGTGCTTATTCCCGGTACTGTACGCGTAGTAATTGGTGTCCTATGACCCAGTCCTGTTAATCTGTGTAGGATTTTCAAATTCTAACGTCTGTTAGAGTTGACCAATCAAAAATCACGCTGTCTGATTCCCTGCGGCCAGATCGTATCACAGTTGATATCGTGTTACATAAACACCGGAATTTGAAACCACAAAGTTATTCATACGTCATCTTGACCTTGAGAGGACTGACGCTGTGTACTGCTTGGTCACGGTACGGTTCTAGGACACTCTCTGTACTGGGTCACAGGGCACCAATTACTCTACATTACTGGGAATAAACACACTTCCTACAAGGTAGGCGCCCTTGGTTAAACAGTCTAAATATGACTAAACTATCGATGTCATTACTAGCCTGCGTGCAGACTTTACTTTCCACTGCGTACTTGCCTGGGTGAGTCAAAAAATTGCATGCCGTTTGAATGGCTACTTTCCCCTGAATATCCAACCAATGACAGATTATAACAAATCAGTTAATGGCAGATATCTTCAATTCATTTTCAAATTTTTTCCTGGCTGAAATTGGTTACTCTATTCCGATTTTTCTAAGGGATTTTCTCGAGAACACCTCCTTGAGAAACCATAAAAGCGGCCTAAATCAAGATTGAGTTTCCCTAACCCTTCTGCTTACAGTTATAACTTAAACACATGTTAGCAAGTGCTGCCCTTTAGGGGAATGAAACAGTGATCCCCACTTGTGTAATGAATTTATTCAAAGGGATTCCATCCAAGATAAGAGGATAACATGTTCTTCAACGTGCTATGCTCAAGTCATTGATGCGAGGCAGAAAAACTGACGAAATTTGGTCATCAGATTTGCCCATTTTATATACTTTATGAAGATGGCTTCTCGAGAAGGGAGCGGCCGATTTCAGTCAGGCAGGTTCTAATAACTAATAAACAGGTCTTCCATTTTCCAATATTATTGCATCGATATTCAGAGAGCAGTAATTTTCAAACGTCTTTCTCTTTTTCTTACTCACCCGGTATAAGTTTTGTCTCGCATAAAAAACCATAGGACGTACTTGCTCGGTTGGTCAGAGCTCCCCACAAAGAGAGCGGTAACTCTAGTTTGCCAGAGCTCCCCACAAAGAAAGCGTTCCCTCCAGTTTGCTAGAGCGGCCCATGAAGACAGCGTTCCCTCCAGTTTTCCAGAGCTCCCCACAAAAAGAGCGTTCCCTCCAGTTTGCTAGAGCGGCCCACGCAGGCAGCGTTCCCTCCAGTTTGCCAGAGAGGCTCAAACTTGAGATAATTGATCACCTGCAAAGAATACAAATACGATCATTCTACAGTCAAATGGAGCTGTTAAAGGTGACCTGAAGCGAAAATTTTTATTGATGCAAATCAAAGGCACTGGCGAATGATAAAGAAACCTGTTTAGATTTCTTTGATATCTCATTTAGTTTTCAAGTTATCCATTGATTTTAAGTACCAACTGATGACGTCATTTTGTTTGCAAATTACTACGATAGTATATGGAAATATACCTGTTTCTGATTTTTGAAAGGTTACAGTTGTAGGAGAAATGTTAGATAAGCTGAATAAATGCAATGGAAATTGTCTCATGAATTGAGACGATGTTTATTTCAGCTGAAGAGAAGTTTTTTGAGTCGATTTCCCTTTGAAAACATAGTCAACCTTGTATACTTTCTTTACTTTTTGCAAACAAAATGACGTCATCAGCCAATCATGCAAAATAGTGGATAACTCTAAAATGAAACAAGGTATCAAAAAAATTTAAACGACATTCAGTCATATTCATTTGCATCAAAACGAATTTTCGCTTCAGATCACCTTTAAAGAAGCCTAGATGTCCAGGGGTGGGTCATGTCCAATTGCATGATAAGGCATTATTTATGCCCCATATCTTGGCTTTTGTTCTCTCTACAAGGGGTCAGATTTTTCCCCAAAATACTGCTTTTCTTCTGATCAAAGGATCAGGATTCATTGCACTTGACCGCCCCTGGATTCTGGAGGAAATGAGAAAGCAGAAACTAAAATCTGTCTNCCTCTCTTCTTCCCGCAATAGCGCAAGGAGCTCATCAGACAATCCTAAGGATCTTGCTAGCTCTGTATTTTCAAGTGTCAACACTTCGGATAATATATCACTTTTCTTCCGCGATAAACTATTATGCCCTTGCAGATTTTCTCGCACATCTCTGTAATAGCTGGAACCACTCCTGATGTTGCTATCAGATGGTCTTTCACTTCTTTCCTTAGGATGATGAGTTCCCTCTTCTTCTCTGTTTTCGGTCTCATTTCCATTGACAGAATTCCTCACGTCTGCTTTGACTGGGTTCACTCTTACCATTTCAGAGCTCTTTGATGGCTCGATATTCCTTTCTGGCTCGATATTCCTTCTTGGCTCGATATTCCTTCTTGGCTCGATATTCCTTCTTGGCTCGATATTCCTTCTTGGCTCGATATTCCTTTCTGGCTCGATATTCCTTTCTGGCTCGATATTCCTTTCTGGCTCGATATTCATCTCCGTCAACTAATTTTAAAAACATTGCCACCTAAATTTTCTTCACAGAGGCATTTTCCATTTTTGATATAACGGATAATTCGTAGAATGTATCAACTGTTTTCAAAACATTACTCGAAATATTCAGATTCCAGTCCGCGTGACCGCGATTTTAATTTCATATTGGAACTTTTTATATAAATTACAATGCCCTGTATTTTACTGTCAAGTGAATCATTCCCTCAGAATCATTTTGTAGCTTTAGCTACAAATATACGGTGTGTACAGGCAAATGTTGATCGTTTGATTAAATAGACAACGATAGCAATAAAATGATTTGACTTCATGGTAAATAACCCTGTCCTTTGCGACCTAAATGAATTTTAGACATCAGACTTTCGCGAATCGGCAAAAAAAATTCACTGATTTATAAGCTTTTAAAGGTCATTTTTGTGCAAAAGCTGACGGAAACCCTTAACTGAACTGTTATGCATAAAAGCTCCAAAATTGAGGTAAAAAAGATGATCTAATTTCATACCTCTGGTGAATATCAGAGTGAATCAAACAGGACTTCAAAAGGCACCCAATTTTGTAACCATTGTCAAAATTTGGTTCAGAAATTGAAAAGTCAACGAAATTCTTCAAAGCATATTCTTCAAAGAATAAGATATGCTGCAAAATACATGTCGATCGATGCTTTTGAAAAGGCTTCACAAAATATTTAGTGTCTCGTTCCTCGGACTAAACTGCCATCGTTAAAGAAATATTGCACGGGAAAAAGGAACCCTGATAATAGGTTTATATGAACTTACCATTAGTTGAAAAACACGTAACGCAATGCAGCTTGTTTTCAATCAGTCTCACTTTCATCAGTTTCCCGCCTCTCTTTGTGAGCAAAATTATTCCGCAAACAACGCAATGGAAGCATGAATTGTGCCAGAATATTTCTTTCCCTTCGACACTCATCAGTTCCTGCTCGCATATTAAAGAATGACAACCAATGCAGCGTATTCTGTAATTGAAATCCTTAATCATAGGCCTAGGCTCTCGAAGTCTTTCCCAGTCTAGTTCCGCTGTATCATCCTCTGAGAAACACCCGCGTGGTCTCGCGTATTGTACGTTTCTATCAAGACTGTTTAAAAAGACTTCTTCATCATCAAAGAAACACCTCATTCGACCCCCGTTCTTTGGCTCATCTTCATTCAGGTCCCTCGTTATTGACTCTTTTGTTCGAGAGATAGTGGGATCTTTACGAGACGGGGGGCTACTGCTAGGATCCCTCCTGGATTTGCTAATACTGTGGTCCGCAGATGACAAATCTTCAGACCTCGTATTAGCGTAGCCTTTCCAGGATGGAGAATACGTTCTATCTTTTTCAGGACTTCTACTCCGATCTCTCTCAAAGGTGTCACCGCTTTCAGAACTCTTAGCGGATGCTGAACGTCCCCTGAAGTACCGATATGCAACGGACGTGACATGATAAGGCCTCCTTTGACCATCGATTTCCTCTTGAAAGCCAGGTTTTCCTGAGCTAGAAACAGGACTTGGGAATGGGTAATGATTTACCGGTCCATTCGTGAGCTGTTCTCCCATACGTGGGCTTTGTTGAGAACTACAGCCTCGTGGACTCTTTGGTGAATTATAACGTAGCGAATCAGGAGACGAATGCATGTAATCCTGTTCTAAAGGAGGGTATGAATTAAACGTCTCCTTGCCGTCTACCAAAGACAAGTAGCTTGGATCAAAGAATCGGCTGTTATTCTCACGACTTCTGAAAGCTGTTTCTGAATAATAAGGATTGTGTGATGGTGACTTAGGTTCCTCAGTTGATAAACGTAGCATTTGGTTTTCATCAGCGAAGACTTCATTGTAGGACGGACTGTATTTGACATCGTTATAAACCAAATGATTGTTGTTAAAGTCGGGTTTTTCTGTAACAGACTGATATCTTATGCTTCCAAGAGGAGCTTCTATAACTCCTGACACAGGAGCGCTGATATCTGACAGCGCACAGTACACATCCGAATCGAGCGATGCCTCCCGTAAATGATGCTCCACGTGGTTATGATTCCGTTGACCGCCACGCGGTGAGCGAGGAGAACTGTTCCTTTGGGCACGCATAGCTTGCGAGTATTCAGGCAAAGTTCTACGTGGGTGAGAAGCATATGGCTCTGCCACTAAGCTGCTCCTTTGCTTATTAGCAAGGTACTCAAAATAGGTCACGGGGCCATTTGAAACACTGCCCATATCTGGTGTTCTCGGAGGCTCTATCGGTAAGGGACGGAAACTTTTCGGAGTGAAGCTCACGCCAGCAGGTTTACGAATTATTTGCTCCTTTCCAGGACTTTTTTGCTCAGCTGTTACGATACTACCACTGAGATTGTGTGTCAAAACAGGCGAGTTTTGTGGAGGGTAAGAAAGTCGTTTCGATCTTAGATTTGCAAAATTCATTGGATCATTTATATTTTCATCATATAAATGTTGTTTCAGGAAAATCCTTTTATTCTTTGGACTTCGAACTGGACTACCGCTGGTTCGCATATGTCGTTCTGGTTCCTCTTTGCGCTGTAGCGATCCTAAGGACTCATTGGACAATTTCATCATCTCCTCTGCGAGTAAAACCCTTTCTTCGGCTATTCTCAACTCCTCGACCGTCAACTCTTCAGAGCTCCCCTTACTGTCAACCGATTTTTGCTCATGCTCCTTTCTAAGCTCCGCAATTCTGATCTCTTTATCAAAATCAAAAACTCTCGGGCTTTTAAGTTCGTCAGTTTTATTCTCCTGTGATTCTCTCCATTGCTTCAATTCAACTTGCCTTTTCCAGAACCTCTCTTCTTCCCGCAATAGCGCAAGGAGCTCATCAGACAATCCTAAGGATCTTGCTAGCTCTGTATTTTCAAGTGTCAACACTTCGGATAATATATCACTTTTCTTCCGCGATAAACTATTATGCCCTTGCAGATTTTCTCGCACATCTCTGTAATAGCTGGAACCACTCCTGATGTTGCTATCAGATGGTCTCTCACTTCTTTCCTTAGGATGATGAGTTCCCTCTTCTTCTCTGTTTTCGGTCTCATTTCCATTGACAGAATTCCTCACGTCTGCTTTGACTGGGTTCACTCTTACCATTTCAGAGCTCTTTGATGGCTCGATATTCCTTTCTGGCTCGATATTCCTTCTTGGCTCGATATTCCTTCTTGGCTCGATATTCCTTCTTGGCTCGATATTCCTTTCTGGCTCGATATTCCTTTCTGGCTCGATATTCCTTTCTGGCTCGATATTCCTTTCTGGCTCGATATTCCTTTCTGGCTCGATATTCCTTTCTGCAACTGTCTCTTCCATTTCACTTTTGATATCACTTTTTCTACAAGATGAAAATAATACTCAATATCCGCTCAAATGTTATAAATGTCATTGGATAACAAAAAGGGACCAAACACTGAACCCTGAGGTACAACATTCTTTATTTGGTTTCATTGCTCAACGTATATTTCTGGCGCTGCAGAAGATTCTTTCGTGATGCAGGTGCATCCGCAGTTAAAATTGAGCCGATAACTAAGCTGCAGTCTGTCCACAATTAAGCAATAAAGCTTGCCTCTCAGACGAAAACGCGTAAGAAGAGTCCAAAAAACCAAAACTCCTCCACGTTTAGAATTTCCTTCATATTAAGTTCTTTCAGTATAACAATGGAATGTGTCCAGCCAGAAACTGCAAGAGATTTTGCTAAATTCACACATAAATTGTTTTAAATGCACTGTACAACTACGCCTAGCGTCTGCCTAAATAAGGGTGCAAGTTTATAAACAGCGAGCCCTCTCTGGGGTGCGTCGATCAAAACGCTCCAGTTATGAATGTTACTTAGTGTGTCTTATTACGCAACTGATAGAATGTTGAGGAAGATCACCATGTACAACTATGCTCCGAGAGAAGTCATGTTAGCAATGTAAACAAAAAAACTCGGCAAAAAAGGTCAGCCCAGTAAAATAAGCAAACTTTGTTTTTTGATATAACTATACAGTTGTGCATAAAAGCACCGTCCTGTCAAGTATCTATCAAGATCAGCATTGTCTGAACGAAAATCAGGAACCCTCTGTTTTTTCATCATCAATAAAAGAGTGTCTCAAAAAGCCGATCTGACTAAACCAAGAAGCGACCAATGCATTCTTCCTCTATTTTTCGGTCTGTTTGTATGTCCCTCTCCCTCTCTCCATCGCTCCCTCGCTCCCTCCTCCCTCCCCATGTCACTCTCTCAGCGATTTAAAAAAAATATTGGTAGAAAATCAATACATGCAGATACAGATATGACTGAAATATTCAAATCAGTTCAGTTCAGTTTCAGTTCAGTTCATTTCATTTTAAAAATCCATCTAATACATTTTATAACTCTACATACCTACCTATCTAATTAACAAAGATGAATTTAAAATAAAATACAACATATAACATTGAAAAAACACAGGATGGTACTTAGTGCTAAATGTAAACAGACTAAATAGGTAAGTATGAAGAGCCATAATGAGATCAGGGGAATTTCTTAAAGGAGGAGCTCCCTCTATAGGCAAGCTAATCGAGGAGGGAACACCCCCTATCTAAAAAAGAAAATTGACTTTTCTAGATGTTATTTGAAACTGGTGCAGAAAGACACATAAAATAAAGTGTGAATTACTGGGTGTAATTGTGGCACAAAAAGTAGATCTTTACCTTGGTTTTGAATGAAGCTTTTGAGTGAGAGTTTCTTAATTCAACAGGGATTTCATTCCAAAGCTTAGCTCCTTTATATCGAATGGAGTTGAGGCCAAATTGAAGGGTGTTCTTTCGAGCAAGAAACAAATCACCTTTACTAGCCTGTCTAGTGTTATACTGATGCATGGATGAATTCAATAGGAAAAAGTCATGGAAGCAACTCGGCGATGATCTATATACAGTTTCAAAGACAAAAGTGAGAAGTTTAAGCTGAAAAAGATCAGATAGTCT
>REGL01000114.1:349568-393711 GCA_004194395.1 Aurelia aurita complex sp. Pacific | reverse complement strand
TTGCCATCCAAACAATTTAAATCATATTCGTGGGGTGCAAAAGGCTTACAAAGAAGATACGTAGTCAATTATACAAAATATGGACCCTGTCATGGGGCCGACCAAACAAAAGGGATACCCGGGCCCGGAGTAGGAATACTCAAAATGATACCCTGTTCGGCGGCACGTCCCCGTACTGAAAAATATATAAGTACCCCCCCCCCCCGGGGACTCAAATCAAATTGTTTAAATCAAATCAGATGTTGCAAGTAACTCAAAAAGGAATTAATAGTGCCTGTGTTTAAATTTGCTAGAGTCGCCCAAGTTTTTGTTGTTCTTAACGAAAACTCAGGCGACACTGGGTAAACTTAAATACATAAAATGAGAGTATCTATACCAATGGTTCTTGCAAGAATTTTACGTTGTAAAGTATTCAGTTTGATTTAATCGCACTTTTACATTTTGCCTGAGCTGCCCGAGTTTTCCATTTTCTAAAAGAGCCAGAACGAAAACCCCAGTGGGGGGGGGGGCACACTCAGGGCATGTGCATATGGGGGGGGTCAGTCCGAGAAATTTCCAGGCAACCCAAAAATATCAGTTTAGCTTCATTACAACCAAAAATATCAGAGCTCATTTTATACCTTGACATCTGTAAACGAACATAAACGATCCTGAAACAATGCAAATAGAGGCCAGGACTGCCTATAAAGAACCCAGAAATATCGTTTTTACCATATTTGATACCCAAAAATATCATGGTAGCAATTTCAGTTTATGTTGGACCCAAAAATATCACTTTCGGCAACATTCTGACCCAAAAACATCGGACTTGCCTCCCAGTATGTGCATGTGCTGAGTGCCCCCCCCCCGGGGACGAAAACTCAGACGACTTGGTTAAATTCTACAAGGTGTCCCAGAAAAATTGTTTGATGTTTGATTAAAGATTAAAAAGCAACGATAAAATATATATGCTCCTGGTCAGATAACCACGTTTCTAAGATTTTAAATTAATTTTTGATGCCAGAATCTTGCGAATCCGCTAAGAATACACGGAGCTACAAGTTTCTGAAGTTTCAAATTTGTGCGAAAGCTGAAACCAGACGCCCCTAACCGACTTGTTTTTCAAAAAGACGTCCCAAAATGGAGGTAAAAGAAGACTGTCCAATGTTTTACCTCTCATTGATATCAGAGCCAACCAAATAGGACTTCAAAAGTAATTTAATTCTTGTAACTGTTGCCAAAATTTACTAAAGAATGCAAGAATCCAAAGACATGGAATGAAAATTTCATCAATGAGAGACGGGGCTATCCCAAATAGTGCTCAACAGGATTCCTCCAAGCATCCATAACCTTGACTTAATGTTGGGGTTAGAGAAAGCTAATTTATCGAAAGTGCTTTTTAAATTCCATTTGATTTCCTTTGAATAAACGAGATTCTACTTTCAAAAAACATGCAATTTAGGGGCATCTGGTTTCAGCTTTCACACAAGCTTGAACTTCAAAAGCTCGTAACTCCGTGAATGTTTAGCTGATTTGCTAGCTTCTGGTGTCTAAAATCAATTTAAAATCTCACCAATATGGTTATAAACCATGAGAGCCCGTCCATGGAGCCCATCCATGAAGCCCGTTCATATTTCCTTATTTTTTACATCTAATCAAACGTCGAACAATTTTTATGGGACACCCTGTAGAAAAGGCCTTTCTAAAAGGATATCCATGACTTCTTTTACTACGGAGGGTCCACATAATACCATCAAACATTATCTTTGCAGTGATAGATTTTCGCTGAGTCATCTGAGCTGTCCGAGTTTCTGTCAAGGCCAGTTTAGCTAGAGTTGCTTTATGCTTTTAGCTAGCCTGATAACCAGACCAGCCCACTATTCTAAATAATGAGCTGGTTATCAGATTACTTATACCCAGTTCAGGTCAAGTAAGAATACACTTGGGAAATCATCCCTTTATCTCAATCATATGGCATCGATGATAGATAATAGAAGAAGAAATATGGCACAAATGGTCATGAGCATTCTTGGTTTAAAGTTCTGTCTGTAAAACTGACGTCAATTTTGCAAGGTTAATGGCGCATCCTCAAGTTTACTGAAGGTTGATTGCGTGGTGCCACAGGGTTCATGCCTTGGTCAACTCCTTTTTTATAATCATATTAACAATCCCCCAATGTCTCTCCGTCAATGCCATATGATGATCCCGAGGGAGAGGGGTACTTGACCTAAATTTTTGCAGGGATGTGCCCATGAAAAAAATTTTACCCGGATCCAGAATTTTTCCATTCCAATTATAGCTCATTCTAGAAAAATCGGTCACAAGTATACCCCAAGACACAAAAAATTGACTAAATAACAACCTGATCTAACAAAATTTTCCCTTTTGACATGTTTTCACAACCCGCTCCAGAAAAATTGCCTTCTTTCGATACCCAGCTCCAGAAAAATAGGTGAAAACGATACCCTGAAAAACAGCACATCCCCGTCGGACAAATATACTTAAAGTACCCCCTAGGTGACAATGTATGCCAATGACAAAAGTATGTATGATTAACTTTTTTATGAAGACCACATCAACATCATCAGTGTATTGTTAGAAAGTATTCATGAAGGTCTTTGAAAGGGCTCTTATATAAATTTTGGTTGAATTGTAACTTTGCAGCATTCTTATTGTGTGAAATTACATCGTTGTAAAAAGTGTGCATTTCTCTTGAATCCAAAGTCCTGTAACTTTTTTATGGATAAAGAGATTGACCCACTTTTCTCTGCGTTTGATCAGGAATTTATCCAAGTTTTAGAATTGAGTAAATTCATCAAGATAATGGAAATTTCAAAGTTTGCTTATGCGGACCCAATAGCCCACTGTGCCCCTCCCCCCAGGGTCTACAAGTTCCTTCAATCCCTGCTTGCTTAGTGCTAAATACCACAACTTCACTATGCAATGAATAAGTACAAGCATGCACTTTTCAAATTGATGATTTTTCTAAATTCTTTTTGCAATTTGTAAGAATTTGCACAACATGTCTGCCACATGAAATATTCCTCCTTTAAAAAGCAAAATATGTTGCAAATCATGTGAACCATGGCTAAAATATGAGAATCTTTGCAAACTGCCTACCAAGAGAGTTTGACAAGCAATGTTGGTTATTGTTGGTATGGTGTCAAAGTATTACACATTGTGTTCCTGTTTCATTGACTGAGGATCGAACATCGAACTACCTAATATGTTTATATGACATATGACCAAAACAAGCTCAAGTATTTGTCAAACACTTCGTGCTTGTTTTGTTTGGACATGGCTTTACTGCTTCAGATTTCTGAAGTTTTGGCAGTAAAATTTCTTCCCATATCATAATTACCATGAAGAGTATACAGTAGCATGGACATAATTTCTTTTCTTGCCCCCTTCCTTTATGGCCTATGCCAAGTAATCCGGCCTATAAAGTCTGATGTTTTTGTGGTTTCTTATCATTGCAGTCTACTATTTGAAACGCCTTATCGTGGGAACATGTCCATGAAACCTACCTGCAAACATTCTTCGTGGCTCTGTGCTCATATGACTGTATGATACACCTTCAGTCGCATTTTGCAAGTTTAGAGTGATCAGCAACAAGTTGTACTGCTGGCTGCAGAGAAACAAACAAAGCAACATTACATAGTAATAGCAATCTGTCATTAAAATGTGGAATGTGGAATATTGGAATAAAATGGAGTACTGGAATTGTATGGAATACTGGAATGGCATATCGCAAACTGTCCTCGCAAACAAGAAACTCGAAAACCAGGCTGACTAGTTACTTATGTGCAACTAAGTATCACTAAAAGAGGCTGACAAGTTTCTTCTACTATTAATAAGAAACTTTCCTTTCATATGAACCACATGGAATGCTTTCTTTTCCCGTCAAGAAGCATTTCAGAATTCTGGGCCACATTCGATGTCTTAGATTCAATTCAATGGATCTCGGATATCCCGATCTTAAAAATATCTAAGGAATTAAAGGTCTAAAATTTCATACTGGGTGAGACAATAAAAAGAATCCCCATTTGAAAGACCACGGCTCCCTGGATATCAAGACGATGATAAAAATAAATACATAGTTTAATGGTAGACATGTTCGATTCCAATTTGAAATTTACCTGACTGAAATCTGCCATCCCGTTCTGAAATTATGAGGGATTTTCTCGAAAAAGCTTCTTCAAGGAACCTTAGAAACTTGCCCAAAAACATTGCCAAATTTCCCTAACATTTCTGCCTTACTACACGGGCATTACAGCAATGATTTCTGCACGCTTTAGCACCTGCTATCCTCTTGGGAGGATGAACAAGTCGTCCCCTTTTGGTATCAATTCCCTATTCATGGGGATTCCACTCTCCCATGAGGACAAAATCCCGGGGGGACCACTTGGTACCTGAGGTGTTATCATGCTCGTACAAAAAAGCGCGGGAAAGGGTGCCTTTCTTTAAAGAAGGCACGGGCCCGCGCGGGCCCGTGTCTAGGGGTGCCAATTCGACCATAGTTTCAAAAAAGAGTGCACTTTTCTGCATTGATCAATTTAAGCTCCTCTGCAATGGTATTTTTATCAAAATCTATAAAACAGAATTCGTAACGAGTCAAAGAACTTAGCAGACCAGCATGAGATGGGGTAGGAAGTCGGAAGCAGTTTCCTCCTCTTCAAATCACACCGGCAATATCAGTAATTTTAGTAACTGATTTGTCAACGATGAGGGTACCTGAACTACAGAAGTTCTATTTTGACACCGGAAAGGGTATGTTCTCAAGAAAATTTTCCGCGATTAGGGTATGTATTTCACTAAAACGGGTCAGCGTTTAGGGTGCATATGTTAAACCTTTGTACGATCATGATACTATAGGAAACTATAGAAGTGCCCCCCCCCCCCCCGGGGACAAAATGCATGAATACATGTGAGTTTCACCATTTTTATGAAGGAAAATTTGCTCATCGTTTTCACTCGTTTTTGCAGGTTTTTTGGAAGGGGTTTCTGAACCTCATTGAACATATTGGCAATAAAACATACACATACATACACGTTTTTTTTCATAAGAAACTGGTTTATAAGAAACTAGTACTACGATGACCAAAAAATTTAAGAAACTCTAGTACTACGCTCAAGAACAGTTAAAAAACTCCAAAACTTTATTTCTGTATGTCTCTCTTATTCTATGTTTCTCTAACAAAGGTACCTTCATCTTTTCTTGACTTTTAACTGCAAAGTTGGTAAATTTGTGCCTTGATGTGCATGGCTTCTTCTTGATGACAATGTCAATGCAAAATGGAAGCCCTTTGTCGAGAAGAAGGGTCAACTTCGAACAATACCGCAGTTTTAGGCCTAAACAAATAAGAAACTAATCAAGAAACTTTAACTACTAAAACACCGAAATTTTCATGCGAAATTAAGAAACTTTTAGTACTAAAAATGCTGATCCAAGTTTCTTATAAAAAACATGTACATGATACATGGCAGTTTCTACTGTTATTGCTCTGATATTCAGGGAGCAATGGCCTTTGAACGGGGATTTTTTCATTCACCCGGTATATCATTAAAATATCAAAAGAGTGTCAAAATATCAAATATGAAAGATTTGAAAACGAGTGTTACATTGCGATCAAAAGTAAAAACCGTATCATTATTTCAACCACTTATAAGAAATTGAGAAAATCTGGTTGCCTCCTTTCTTATGAAAGAGAAAATATTCCTTGTAATNGATGAAATGATGACTCATACTTCTGAGAACTACTGAAAAAGAGGCTACCACACAGGGGTACAAGATTCACAGAAAGACCATGTCTTCGTCACGCTATTTCTATGAGAACACATAGGGTTTCTGGACAAGGTACACCCCAAGAGGGAGTCTCAAATTTTGACATGGGTCATTTAAAATTCATTTAACTTCAAAACAGTTGAAGATACAGAAATAAGAAGTGCAGAATTAGAATCTATGATAAATTTTGGTTCTGGGACATGTTTTTGTAAAAAATGACAAAAAATTAATTTTTCTGCATTTAAATACTGGATATACCCCCTTAAGAAACTTTTAGTACTAATAAATGCTGATCCAAGTTTCTTATAAAAAACATGTACATGATACATGGCAGTTTCTACTGTTATTGCTCTGATATTCAGGGAGCAATGGCCTTTGAACGGGGATTTTTTCATTCACCCGGTATATCATTAAAATATCAAAAGAGTGTCAAAATATCAAATATGAAAGATTTGAAAACGAGTGTTACATTGCGATCAAAAGTAAAAACCGTATCATTATTTCAACCACTTATAAGAAATTGAGAAAATCTGGTTGCCTCCTTTCTTATGAAAGAGAAAATATTCCTTGTAATGGCAGGCTGCAGCTTCTTACATGTCTGTTTCTTATATGCGGGGATACTCTCCTAGACTAGACTCAAATGACGTGATTCCTTTTTACAAAAACCCCTCACGAGAAGCGGATGTAGGCTCAATTTTTCAGAAAATTTAGGAAAAGTGTGCAACCTGGATTGAAAATTTTAAGAACCTTTTTAATTTTGGCGCAAGTTGGAGCTTTAATTTTCCTAGTTTGCCCAAAAAGGTTTGTCACTGTCCAGTAAGGGTACTTTCTGCAAGAAACTAAGAGTTTGGGTCTACTAAGAATTTGGCAATACTGAAAGTTTCTTAAAATTAACAGATATTGAGTACCCAGAGTTTCTTACGAGCTTCTTACTAATTTCATCATCTCAAAAAAGGGTTCTGAAGTCTATTCAATGTTCATATATTACTCAAGTAATATGGTCAGGTAATTATTATCATATATATTATCATATATGAACTAAACCACCATCTTATTAACAGAAAATAAAAGTATAAAAACAACACTGTTAAAATTTCGTACGTTTCGATTTAAAAATCTTCTTCAGCTAAACTTTACAAAGCAACCGAGCATTTTATATCCTACGGGAAACAACCTAGATTAAACTTGAAAGCCAAAAACTTTAAAATCCATCCTAAGTAAGCGTGACTACCATTGAAATAAGACCCAAATGGGGATAAAAATGATGCTAAAGTTTTTCGGTCATGGGGGAGGGCCGCGGGGTTTTCCGACTGAATCTTGTTGTTTGCCTTCTCAGTGCTTCTAGCCTCCTTGGAGACTGTAATGGGGACATTTTCGAGGGGCGGCTGATTCTGGGTCTCTTGGGGGTTGGGTCAGTGATTGGTCTGGTCCACTGGGGTGGATTTTAGCTAACGCTTTAAACTATAATAATGCTTCAAAAAAAAAAATACTCCAAAAAGTTCAAACTTTAGCATCATTTTTATCCCCATTTGGGTCTTATTTCAATGGTAGTCACGCTTACTTAGGATGGATTTTAAAGTTTTTGGCTTTCAAGTTTAATCTAGGTTGTTTACCGTAGGATATAAAATGCTCGGTTGCTTTGTAAAGTTTAGCTGAAGAAGATTTTTAAATCGAAACGTACGAAATTTTTAACAGTGTTGTTTTTATACATATATATTATCATTATTATTAATTGTAATGATCCAACAGTTTAGTTCCTTGTAGTTTCTTAAACAAGGACAGTACGTGTAACGTGTTCCCATGTATCATCGTAGCATTTTGAGTGAGTTTCTCAACAGTTTTTAGTCCTCCAACATTCCATCACATTTTCAAGTTTGATAAAAGTACACCATTCCAGAATGCCATTCCAGTATTACATGTTCCATGTTTTAGACATAGCCTCGCACTCTCAGTGTATACAATTTCTTATTTGTCTTTGCTTTCATTCAACCGCAAATGGAACAAAACAAACTACAATTTGAAATGCCGCCTTTGTTCTCGTAAATTCCTTTGGGTTTATCAATTCATATCGCCTCACAATGAAAGATTTAAATTCAAGGTTATTGTTTTATTGGAAACTGTACTTGGTCCTCCGCACAAAAGAGAAAGAGCTTATAAATAAACCTGCCAGGGGGTAGTAAGCATAACAAATTCCGGGGGAACTACACACTGTATATTTTGGGTACTACCAGAGTGGTACACTCTTTTTTTATAAGGATACTATAAATTTTATCCAGTCCAGCCTCAATATTCTTAATTCGGTTGCTAAGTGGTTGCTATGGAGTAAAAACAGTTACCAACGCCATCAATTGACTTATTTCTCAAAACTTCCATAGATTTTGACCAGGGGCGTCGTGGGGCCTGTATATTAGGGGGGGGGCCAAGGTCACGAAATTTCCGAAAAATAAATTTCTTAACTTGGCCTTTTTCTCTGTTTGCGAGACGTTTGCAGTGGCTAACGAAAAAATTTTGGGTTTGTTGCTGTTATGTTAGGAAATAGGAATAGGTCCATATGAACCGCGATGAAGAGGGCAATCCTACTGGGATGAAACCCAAAGGTTAGGCCCGTCGGAAAGAAATTCATATTCGGGTTTGCTGAACTCAAATGCGAGTGAAGCGAGCAAAAATGGGGTCCAGGGGCTCGCCCCTGAGAAAATTTTTTTACGACGACACCGTTTACATCCTGACCCTTTTTGCAAAGAAGTCGCCGCTGAAAGGAGCAGCAGAACTTGACTGACGGAAGGCTCCTGGGAAATTTTCAATCTTCCGAAGCGATAGATGAGCTTTTTCTAACATGTCTTCATACAAAACTTACAAAAAGTCTTGTTTTGAATTTTGTGAAGCTCTGCTACCCTATGATAAGTGATACGCATGTATGTAACTCTGCTCTGCTAAAACCAGAACAGATATGTGGAAAATTTCTACCGGAATGCAACGAAAAGGGCACATGTTGCAGAACCCAAAGTCAGTTGTTTTCCGACGAAACGTTAAAATTTCCGAAAAATCTAACGATTTGAATTTTAGGGTGGGCCATGGCCCCCCTGCCCCCCCAGCCACGACGCCCTTGATTTTGACAAAATCAACCTTTTTATTAGATTCTCCACTAAATTCTACATTGAAAAAAGTCAACTCCAAAAGTTGCAATTTCTGGTCCGGAATTACCTATGTAGGACCTCAAATATGCCGAGTCGATATCAGTTATTGACTAATAGACATGCTGAAGAGCAGCAATGCTTGCATTTTAATTTCAGAAACACATTTTGAACGTGTCGTGCTTTCGGGTGTCCCTAAAAAAGTACTCCTGTTCAAAAAATCACCAAAAATTGATTATCAAATTTTTGATAAAAATTTTTATGATAAAATGTTTGCTTTTGATACAGCAGGGTAGAAAATTCACACCTTGAAAATACTCAATCTTGCCCAAGAGTCAAAATTTTCAGATTTTTATTATCATTGAAGTCTCCAATGATATTGCACATTTATTTCTGTCATATATGACCAAACTAGAAGCTTTACACGCAAAAAGAAATTGATTTGGCAGTCATTAGTGTTTTTTGCAGTATGATTCAAAACCTGGTGGTCTTAATTAAAAAGGAATAAATTTGCTAATTTTTAAGTAAATAGTATAAATTTGTTTAGATTAGTAGACGACGTTCCTTGTAAGTGTAGCATGTCTAAATTGCTTGATTGATTGATTAGTTGATTGACTGATATTCCTATTTTAGAGGCTAAAGGTAGGTGTGAGCGCTACAAGCGAAGATGGGGTCCAGGGGCTTGCCCTAGGAAATTTTTCATAGCCATACCCACCAGATCACTGGAAAATTACGCATTATTTTTTCCAATGACTTTGCCATCGAAAGAAGCCAAGGATCACGACTGATGGGGGTCTTTCCCAGAAAGTTTTGCAAAGAGGACTTCACTTTCACGAGGATATAGACTTTTTTGAATTGCATCAAATCAAAGTGATAGCTTGATAAATGTTAGTAACTTTCTCGAACATATGTAAGTTTGAATCTATAGTGTACGATTGAAACAGAGTCGATTAAGGCTCTGATCGGAGAAGATGCAACAACATAAGAAAACAGGCGTCAAATTGATCTTTTGCGCATTTGTTTTTCTTCCAGTGCTAAATAGTTTCGCCCACAACATACAGTTTAAATCCTTACTGGTTGCTGAAGCACGCGGAAATCATCAAATTTTACGGTGCTCAGCCAATCAAATCGCCTCTTTCTAACCACGTGATATCAAATCAGTTGTTGGAAGGAAATTCTTGAGTACCCTCACGAAAATTGAAATGGCTACTAAGTTACAATAATTACATGGAATTTTTTTTTGAAAAATCGGTAGAAGGGATGCCCCTCTGCAGTTTGTAGCGTGCGTGGACAAATATCTCATTTGGAGCCGAAATTGTATTCATTTTCCGGTCGACGAATATTGACCTTCGTTAAATCAAANTCGCCCACAACATACAGTTTAAATCCTTACTGGTTGCTGAAGCACGCGGAAATCATCAAATTTTACGGTGCTCAGCCAATCAAATCGCCTCTTTCTAACCACGTGATATCAAATCAGTTGTTGGAAGGAAATTCTTGAGTACCCTCACGAAAATTGAAATGGCTACTAAGTTACAATAATTACATGGAATTTTTTTTTGAAAAATCGGTAGAAGGGATGCCCCTCTGCAGTTTGTAGCGTGCGTGGACAAATATCTCATTTGGAGCCGAAATTGTATTCATTTTCCGGTCGACGAATATTGACCTTCGTTAAATCAAAATCATTGATAAAATTCGCTACAAATATGATATAAGGATAAAAATCTCAGCGATTATGGATATTGCCCTAAGAAATAACCCAAGCACTTTCCCTTCTTTTACATATCAAAATCGCATGCGATTTTCAGCGATCTCTGTCAGAAATGTCATAAAACCTATGGGAGATATGGGAACCATAGAAGAAGAAGGGGCAGGAGGACTGTGCTATATAGGTAAGCTCGTATGCTTGCAGGTTCATGGGACAGAGGGGGGGCAGGGAACTCCATGCAATGAGATGCAAGTCGAGTTCTTGAAGATTTTTACTTTACTTTCACTTTTCGCCTGTACCATACTACTGTCCAGGGGTGGAAAAATGTCCTAATTTCTGGGACCAAAAAACTCTTGAAAAAATTTCTGCGAGAACCAAATGTGCCAAAAAGGTCCACTTTGTGAGAGGTCATGATATGTAATCCATTTACAAGATTTTGAATATTGATTATCAATTTGTAGTATTTTGGCAAATTTGGTTACTTTTTTAGCTGATTAATTTTTGAGTCATAAACAGTGACTCAAAACTTCCTTTGTCTGGAAACAGTGGTAGAAACAGTGGCTTCCTTTGGTTGAACAACGTCAAATTTTCCAGAGACTTATTTGAAATGCAAAGAGAAAATGAGGAAGTTTACATCGTGTTAGAAAATTAATTTCCCCCTTTTCTCATTTTTCTTTTAGACTCCACTCTTCCTTCTTCTTTGCATTCCTCAATCATTTATTTCTGGTGACCTGAAAAACTTTCTGGGGCAATTGGTGCTGTGGTCCGCTATTTTTTCCACCCCTGCTACTGTCATTCCTCAGAACGTACTTGAGTGATGCCTAAACCTTAGAAAGGCTTATAAAAAACTTTGCTTTGAAATGTTGAAGAGGGCACCGGTAGTAAATAAACATGAAGACTGTTGTGGAACTCATTAGAAACTCGTAAGAAACTCTGAGTCCTCAAGATCTTTCAGTACTGACCCAAATTCTTAATTTCTCATAAAACAGAATATGTGTAGTTCCTTAGTCTCAACAAAAAGTTGCAAACCATTTCTTTGCAACTTGTCTTTGCTAAATTTGAGCTACCTTATAAAAAACAATTTACCGTTGTTCTCTTATTGGACGATGGTAGATATCGGCTATTGTAGGGCCCTGGCTATGACTGTAATACTTCAATTTGTGCAAATTATCTTCTCCAACTTTCGCTTTAAGGGCCTGTATTTTTTTTGCTTTACATATCAGAGGGCCCGGGTGGCGATCGCCACTTTGCCACCCGGGCCAGACCGCACCTGAATTTTGTAGAATCAATATGCAATTAATCATACGAGTCAAATCATTTTTTCATCCCATACGATATCAAAAACCAAATAGCTGCTTGGTTAGTTTCTTCTTATTCTGTAACTAGAATTTATATCTATTTATTTCAATTATTATAAAATAACGACAACAACATCTAGTCAGCCTGAAAATATCAACTTCTGAAAGGCCATGGTAAATCACGGGCGGTAGGAAACGATGAATTTAAAAACGGTTTATGCAAGATACATCGAGTTATTGATATACTAATTTATCATTTCGTTCGTGATATATCGACTTGTTTTCCTTCAGTGTCTACCTCTTCTGTGAAGGCACCATTTTAATCCGATTGACATGACCTCAAGGGCCTTGGAATAATAATGCCACTCAAACAGAAACTCCTCTTTTACCACACTTGAGTGTCATAATTGCTCCAGAGCCCTTGAGGTCACGTCAATCGGATTAAAATGGAATCTTCGCAGGAGAGGTAGACACGAAGCAAAATAAGTCGATATATCACGAACAAAATTATATATTAGGATAGGAATAACTCGATGTATCATACCGGGTGTTCCAAAAAAAAGTACTCCCGTTTGAAAAATCACCAAAATTTGAATACACGGCCGATCTTCAATTTTCCTTTTTTGTCAAGTAGATCAAGGACCAAATTATCTTCCAAGGTATAGCTGATCTTTTAATTGGTTTAAAAATAAGCAAATTTAGCTCTTTTTAGAGCTGCCTGGTTTTGAATCATGCTGCGAGAAAGCACTGATGATTACCAGATAAATTTCTTTGTGCATGTAAAGCTTCTAGTTTGGTCATGAATGACAAAAAGAGATGCGTACTATCATTGGAGACATCAATGATAATCAAAAATCTGAAAATGTTTACTCTTAGGCAAGATTGAGAAGTTTGCTTAAAAACTATAGCTCAGAATACGGTTTTTAAGCGTGTAATTTTTCTACCTTGTTGTATCAAAAGCAAATATTTGATGACCTATGAATCTTTGACAAAACAACTCAAAAAGAAAATTTCATCAAAGGTTTGATGAATAATTGTTGGTGATTTTTTAAACAGGAGTACTTTTTTGGGACACCCGGTACATAAACTGTTTTAAATTCAGCGTTTCCTACAGCCCGTGGGTAAATTATACCAAACGGCGATGTTTAATCAAAATCGTTTAGGACACATGGTGAATTTTTTACGGTATCTAATGCAGAATAACCATTGATTGTCTTATTTTCGAGAAATCCACAGTTTGATGTTTGCTTTTTCAATTTCACGTGCTTTTTTAACTGATTCAGGATCGAGGGGGTTGCTTTTTCTTAAATCCAAATGATGTGCGCCTTGGTCTATCATGACAGTGACTACGCTGGGTGAGGGCTTCACTAGTACTCCGAGGCCTGACCATGGATCCAAATTACCATTACTGAAAGAAAGAAAATAAGTTTTTAATACAGTAAAAACAGACTTTTTTTTTTCTTTATATATATTCAATCTAAAATATTTACATGACAGATTACTACCTACATTACTTCATCTACCTTACAACACTACGACTACGATACCAAGAGGAGCAAAATACTATGTCAACCCCGAGGACTTAAAAAGAAGAAAAACATTGAAAAAGTACATTTATATAAACCAGACAAACAGAGCTACAAGCTAAGGCATCTTGCAACCAAACAATTTCGAGTGAAAATTTGCAAGGTTTAGAACCAAGAAAGGCAATGTAAAAATCTATTATTTGGTTGCAAGCTTCCTTACTCCATCTTCTTGAGCTCAACGATTCCCATCCAAGTTCATTGTACAACCTTTCCCGAGATGTTCCTCTCCAAGTTCCTGTCACTGCTAGGGCAGCAGAATATTGAACAGATTCAAGTTTTTCCATCATATAATTTTCAGAACCATCCATCCTATGTGGTACATGATAAATTACATCGCCGTAATCTAGGTGGGGTCGAACATACAATTTATACAACTCATTCAATGTATTTCTAGNCAACCCCGAGGACTTAAAAAGAAGAAAAACATTGAAAAAGTACATTTATATAAACCAGACAAACAGAGCTACAAGCTAAGGCATCTTGCAACCAAACAATTTCGAGTGAAAATTTGCAAGGTTTAGAACCAAGAAAGGCAATGTAAAAATCTATTATTTGGTTGCAAGCTTCCTTACTCCATCTTCTTGAGCTCAACGATTCCCATCCAAGTTCATTGTACAACCTTTCCCGAGATGTTCCTCTCCAAGTTCCTGTCACTGCTAGGGCAGCAGAATATTGAACAGATTCAAGTTTTTCCATCATATAATTTTCAGAACCATCCATCCTATGTGGTACATGATAAATTACATCGCCGTAATCTAGGTGGGGTCGAACATACAATTTATACAACTCATTCAATGTATTTCTAGAGAGATAATTGGACATGAACTTCACCATTCCAATCGCTTTTCTTGACTTGTTTATGGCTGTTTGTATATGAGCTGAGAAAGAAAGTTTAGAATCTAGTATGATGCCTAAATGTTTATGTTGATCAACTGTCGACACGGGTGACGCATTAAAGAGGATCACGGGATGTTAAGTTTTTATCTTTTTCTTTGAAAAGACTAATTCAACTGCTTGCTTTCGGGGATCTGGATTGAAGGACATTCTCCAGTCGTGTGCCCATAATGCAATATGACTCAGGTCATGGTTCATGTCGCTAGCAGCTAAATTAGGGTTCTTGTACGATTGTAAAGAGTGATGTGTCATCTGCAAACAGTTTCAAATCACACTTCAAATTCTTTGTCAGATCATTTATGTATGTCAAGAAAAGCAAAGGGCTCAAAATCGATCCTTGCGGTACACCAGCAGAAATATTCCCCCAGGTGGAAGCCTGCCCGTTCAAGACAGTCCTCTGTTTTCTATTTGACAAGAAACTCTTAAGGAGAAACAACAGATTTCCCGAAACCCCAAATCCCCTAAGCTTAAAGATAAGGCCCTCATGCCAGACCCTGTCAAAGGCCTTAGAGATGTCAAGATAGACGGAACGAACTTCTAGTGTAGGATTGCAGTCAAATGCTTCAAAAATTGAATGAGTTATGGAAAGCAGTTGATTTATTGTTGAAACAGACTCATTATATGTTCGTAGGTTATCGCTATTTATAGACTGATGGACGCTATAACTATGACTCATGGCCATACCCTTCCAGAAACGGACATGGCCTAAGTCACCTGTTAATTTTTCTCAAAACTACCGACCCTAAAACGCTGCAAAAATGGTTTTCCTAAAGTGATACACTGCAAAACAAGCTATCAGTACTTAGATGAATGTTTCTTCGAACTGGTATAGCAAAAACTCCTACCTATAAGTGATAATTTGGTTGTTTCGGGGCGCAAAAGATCTCGTAAATTCCCTCGCTACTTTGAGATTTTGATCGTTGCCGCAGTTCAGTAGCCTGCGTGCAGACTCTACAGTCAGTCAGTGCGGAGGAGGGAAAAGGAGAAGGAAGCTCCCTGTAGCTGTAGGAGCTTCCTTCTCCTTTTCCCTCCTCCGCACTGACTGACTGTAGAGTCTGCACGCAGGCTACAGTTCAGTCGAAAGCGCTGTTCGAACGTGTATGTCTACAATAGACCTTTTAGCTATTCTCCAAAAGAACCTGGATCGAACGACATTTTTATACATTTTTACACGAGAGGTTCGATTGAGTGGCGTTATCTCTTTTGTGCACATTCGAAAATTCATGAGGGCCTTTAGTTCTATCTCTTTTGTGCACATTCGAAAATTCCACAAAAAGTATCAAAATATCTTTCGATTCAGTTTCTATTTGAGAATAGTTAAAAGGTCTATTCTGCAAGTCAGCCTGACTAGTTTCTTTTTTGGGTATATAATGGGAAATGACGTTGTTCAGATTCTTGAATTGGTTCTTATTATTTCATGCAGGATATTCATCTACCCTGGGTGCGAGTGCCAAAAATCTAGATTTATAAAAAAGTAAAGTAAATTAAGGTATTATGTTATGGTGTCACGTTACAGAATTATGTTGTTACGTCATTACTTCAAAGATGCAACTTACCTGAACACAATATTAGAGGAAGCATTTAAATTCCTTCCACCATATTGACTTTCAACCCAATAAGGCCTTGTTGTTACTCCCAATGAATTATAACAGCCCATTGCGTATGCTGGATAGTTCCACTGAGGATAAGAAGAGTATAAATTGAAAGATGAGTAAAAATCAACTAACAACAACGATAGTCAGTTAACGCTGCATATTGGTTTCATCATAGTTCATCGAGTTGTGATGGGTGACAATTTTGTACGTTAGCTGGTCAGTGATTTAGATTACGGTACAGTAGTGTTCCGCATTTAAGAAACGCAGATTTAAGAAACACATACCCTGATTTTCAAAATAATACTCCATTTTATAAGAAGCTGGTACAGGTCTGAACAAGCTGGTTTCTTATATGTGGGATACTATTGTATACGTTTCTAGCATAAGATTGTGATCTCCCTCCCCAAAAGGCTGACTGTCAGCGGAATCTGAGTAAACTATACATCATTCGATGCGTAAGAAGGTAGGGATTCTATCAATATCAAAATCAATAGCAAATATTGTATGGTGATCTTTTTCCAAGCAAATTTAACGCTTAAAGAGTATACCACCTTTAAAAGCTATTTTGAACCCGTAACAACCATGTAGATTCAAATTTGAATTAGAAATATTTTCATTAAGTGTCAGCTCTTGACGACGTCAATAACTGACACTTGTAGAACTAATTTAGCTGTAACTCTTTGCAGGCAAGTCAAATGTCATTAAAATACTGTGGTTTAGACTTACGACCTAGAGTCCCTTGTTTCGCTGTGCATTTTGACTTTAAAATGGCGCTTTGGTCAACAGAGACCCATAATATAACTCTGCAGAGCCGGACCCTATTTAGGCCCAACTCTGAGCTTCCTAGAGTATCAACCAGGTTGCGAGATTTGGAAAAGAAAAATAAGTTTTGAATAATCGATTCGATTGACGCAGTTGATTAAATTTAAAGGAAGTTGCTGCGACAGGTACTTGAAGATTTCTTTGGTATGTTTTGGTCTTAAAAACATGGAAATTGCAGCAAATAAAGATTTATTTTGCACTCACCAGGTAAAATGAATTTTCTTCGTCAGAGGAATACCAGGTTTCGTTGATTAAGCGTCTGCTTACCTAGCCTGTTAACCAGACCCAATTTCAAAGGAAATAGTGGTCTGTTCAATACCGCCATAAAGCTTGTTCAAAGCCTCTATTTCAAGAGGGCTGTTTTCCAAGTTTTGTGGAAAATGTATGCGCATAATTATCTCGCAGGTCAAAATATGATCATGAAAACAAAGAGCGAACTAGTTTAGTGCAGCAAGGGAGACAGCTTATTAAATTGCATGATTAGACCCTTAGGTCAGAGATTAAACTTCTATGCAAGGCGGAACAAAGAGTAATCAGGGCGCATTCAGATTGCAGTATTCTTTTTCAGAAAAATTTCAAAGAGCTTCCTGGGTAAATGGTTTCTTTACAAATAATCAGCAAACTATTCTGAGGAATTCTCAAACGAGGTTTGAACAAGCTTTATTGCGGTATTGAACAGACCACTATTTCCTTTGAAATTGGGTCTGGCTAACAGGCTACTGCTTACCGTGATTTCTGTCGCATTTCCTTTCTGAGGAGTGACCGTTGAATAGAGCCGAAGTAGTCGTTCGATGCAGATTCGGTCGATCGAATGCAGAAGATAAGGTCAACTTTTTCACTGTTTCATTGGCTGCGGTCACACTAGACATTTTTACCCCGTTGTATCCCTTCAAAACAACGGGTTAACTACGCTGTGATATGTGACCGCATTTGGTTTTCACATAAAACGCTGTTACAGCGCTTTGGTCCTGAGAGCTGATTCCATAAGAAAGTTATCACATGCAAGCAACGGGCAAAACAAGGTCCCGACCTATATTTCAGCGTTATTTTGGAGAATGAACCAATCACAGCCTTGCGTAGTTGTCACATGATAAATCATATCACTGTGTGACCGGGTGTCATTGTACCGCTATGTTGCCGTACTTTCAGGCTACGAAAACAAATTGCAAGAAAGTGAAGCAATTCACATTACAACGGGAAAATACAGTAGTGTGACCGCAGCCATTATGAGTCCCTGTTGAGCAACATTTATCGCAGGGATACAAGGGACGCATCGTCATAAATCTAACTGTGGTTAGACTGCACATGATTAGAGAGCTTTCAAACTATTTATAGTTTTTTGGATTTGATGAAATCCGCAAATTTTCATAACATCATGAATCTCATGACGTCAAAAGTCAGCTTTTGTAGAGTGATCCCAGCTCAGGTTTTCCTCGTTAAAGTTAAACTAAATCGACCATGCAGATTCCGAATATGACGTCACTTAACATTCATTTTACTCAGAAATAAACTGGACAGCTGGTATAGAGATCGTTGGAACACGGAGTACAAATTAATAAGAGGAAGACAAACCTGCCAGTCAGGGAAGATATTGTGTTCACCACCAGCACAGAGAGGCATAACTTGTTCAGTGCATGTCTAAGGAAATTAAAAAAGCTTTGCTCAAGTTTGAAGAATCTAATGATATAAAGAATTTAAAATACCCTCATTGTCAGAAACTGTTGCGAAAAAGAAAAAAAATTCACGGGAATTAGAATTCGCATGTCTTTTTTGTTCAAAGATTCGCAACTTTTAAAATGTTTGCTATTTAGAAAACTTAGATATCCCTGAATCCCAGTAGTCTTTCTCGCTATTCACTAATGAACTTCCAAACCTGAAAATGTACATAGAAAGTGGCACTGGTAAGGGTAGAAGATCTCAGAATTGGCTTCGTGTGACCTTATTCCGTCCTCAAAAAGGCAGTGTTCCTAGACTTTCATTCATATAATATAAATGTTTCTGTTTCGCCTTTCTTCAGAAAAGGAAAAAGGCATGCTGGAAATTGGCAAAGAGCAGCCAAGGCTTCTTTATTAAATTTGCAGAGATTGGTTTGTCAGCCGATGCCGCAGAAAATGCTATGCATCGCTTACAAAGTTTAACTGCCATTCTCGAGGTGAAAAACATTTCACAAAGTGGGTCTGATAAAGTGTCCTTCCAGGTGGTAATGTTCCCCCTCCAGCCACCGGACTGTTCTGCTCCGCTTCTGAATCAACTAAACAAAATCCGCCAGGCAGTACTTTAGATTTACCCTTTTCCTTTCCTTATAAGCAGATAACTTCTCTTAAAAACCACCTATCGCGTGCACAAGGCGAGAGTTTACCGTACTGATTTCGGAGTAGCTTTTGTGGCTTTGTTTGTTTTGCATTATCGGTTGAGAGAATTTCCTATGTCTGCAGTTGCTAATCGCTTTGAATTGAGGTGTCAATCAAAAGCAACTGATGCTATTGCGTTACAACATCTGTCCCTGTTAACTTACCCGGTCGCAAGAACAATGCTTCTTCATATTTGCACCACTTTTAGCCCTCTGACAACAGAATGAGCGTAAGACATTTTTAACTCAACAGCGAAAACTGCAAATGTTATAAAAAGTCTTATGTAAACATAGGGCTCAAATATTTAAAGAGGTCGGTGTAAAATTGTATTACAGTTTCCTTTGAATTAAATGGCTTGGAAGGAACTTAGCGTTTTTTGCTGTAAATCTGCCGTGGAAATTTATTGATATCTTGATTAGTTTCAAAATGGCGGCATTTATTAAATTTGAGGCTATGACGTCATCAAACTTCCAAATCCTAAACCAGAAAAGATACTGATTTCTGCTTTTCACCATATTGTAGGCCTTCATAAACTATGGTCTTCTTGAAAGTTATATGAATTTTCCTCCTTTGTTTTAGGATTTACGATGATTTAAATGTTTTCAAAATTTTCCATCAATTTTTTCAAAATCATTAAATTGCCGCCATTTTGAAGAAAATCAAGATATCCAAAAATTTCCACGGCAGATTTACAGCAAAGTACTATAAGTTGTTTTCAAGCCATTCAATCTAAAGAAAAATGGAATAGAATTTTACACCCACCTTTCTAAAGATTTGAAAGAATTGAGCCCTATGCTTCTTATGTACTCACTTGAAAGTGCCATCCACGATCAGCCAATGCCAATGCTTTTGTAGCTTGTCTTTTAGTATTATAACATGTTGCTGTTCCAGTATAATTCACATAGACATTCACAGCTGCTGAAATACTCTTTAGGAGATCGATCCCAGTTACTTCTGCATTTTGAAGGTGACTGCAAACTTCCTGTAAAACAGAATACTTGCCTTTTAATATATTTGTTAATTAAATATTTTTAGGCATCGTTCTAATCAAATTGTTCTGTCAAAATTTTCTCAGGCCAAAGTTTCATCTTGTCCCATAATTTACACTCGTTAAAACTTTTGGATACAATATTTTCCGTTTCTCGATTTCAATTTGATAAAACAAGATATAAAAAACATTGATTTAATTCCCAGTGATCTGTGATTCCAATTTGGCAATATTTCAAATCCACGATTTATCTTTGATTACCAAGGACAAAATTGTTTAAGGCAATTTTCATTCATCTCATTTATGTATAGGAAGGCACCCATTCAGCAAAGGCTGATTTACAAGGGGCCCTTCATGGTTTTCTCTGTTATTTTCAAGAGATTTGGTGCTTGTGTGACTTTCCAAATTGCGTGACCTTGGCCTTGCACCATAATATTTCCAGTATTTAGGAAAACCGTAATGATGACTAGCGATTTTTCTTTGACTTGGATAACTCTGCATTCTGAATGGAGATCGTTACTTTTCTTAGAGCATCGTTTATTTTGCATTCTTTGTGCTCCCTTTAAGTTGATGCCTCACCTATGCAACTATGCAAAAATCGAGACAATGCAAGCTACAACTCCTCCACAGATGCCACACAAACGGGACAAAAGTTTTTTGGGACACTCTGTGGACACTAGCTGTTAATATTTACAAAAAAAGGCATTAATAAATTAGGCATACCTTAATAGGCCACGCTGGCAATGGCTCAAGGAATGATGCTGGGTACGGGTAATCAACTGCAAATGAAAAAAAACTGAATTAGGGATCTCAGAAAAATTGCAAGGAACATCCGAGAAACAGGTTTATTTCACCAACTAAGCATAGGGAGCTTTCTGATGATATTAATGGGAGGTGTAACTACTTGCTTTGCCTTTCCTGTGCCATAACTAAGTAGCCACTTATCAAATTGACTCAAGCAAGCTCTCAAACTCCAAATCAAAGCTTATGCTATGCAACTATTTTTTTTATACATATCAGTGAAAAAGTTACAAAACTACAAGATAAACGATGTTCCAATAAGCAAACAACAACGAAGTAAAGCTAATACAATTTTTTCTAAATTTACAAGGAACTTCTAATTGATACAACACAAATTGCATTAACAATACGATTACAACATAAGACGAAACGATTACAACATAATACGAGACGATTCACAAGACGATTTATATACCGGGTGCGCCAAAATAAACTATGCACTTTTGGCAGGCCACCATATATCGTACACTGGAACGATTTTGAAGATTTATGACTTAATTTTTAGCAGAAAGCCTGAATTAGATTCTAGGATTTTTTACAAATTTTTCCGTTTTCAGTTTTTAGAGCTACAAGCGAGTTTCTTAAAAGTTTCGTTTTCGAAAACACTGAAAACCATCCAAAAACGTTGATCAAATTTTCTAAAGCATCACCATGAATGGACAAAGAGAAAACGTTTTCAGCGGGATTTAGGGATTTTGAAATTGATTATTGTAAACTTCTGCACGAGCGTTATTTCAACGATTGGCCTGTTGCGAAATTCTGTAGTAGTTACAATAAAGTGCCGCCCTAAAAGCCGTTACAAAATCAAAATGCAACAAGACTCCATGCTTGCTGGTCTTAGGACGCTTCCTCACTTGTCTTTTTAACCCCCTTGACACAGGAACACAACCTGCACCAAAGCATAAATTCAATGAAATTACAAAAGAAAAGACATTTCTTTATATCCTTGAAAATAAAATTACATTTCTCTCAAGATAGTACGAACTCTCGTACAGCATCTTACAATTAATCGATTTCTAAATCCCAAATCACCACGAAAAAGTTTTCTCTTTGTCCATTCATGTCGATTCTTTAGAAAATTTGATCAATGTTTTTTTATCGTTTTCAGTATTTTTGGAAACGAAAATTTTAAGAAACTCGCTTGTAGCTCTAAAACATGAAAACAGAAAAATTTGCAAAAAATCTTAGAATCTTATTCAGGCTTTCTGCTAAAGATTAAGTCATAAATCTTCAAAATCGGTCCAGTTTACGATTTATCGTGGCCTGCCAAAAGTGCATAGTTTATTTTGGCGCACCCGGTACCACAAGAGGTGTGATCAAGCACATCTCTCCTGTAGCCAACAAGCAACGATAAACAAACAAACACCGACTATCTAACGAAACACAGAAGCCGTTTCTAGTCCAATTGGAACCCTTTATGCATAATTATGAAATAAATTCCTTTGGTAAGGGATATTCAGATGCCGCCAGGGGCGCTTATGAAATTTTAGCGCTGTATAGAACAAGGCGGGCTGATACATATCGCGTGATTCCTATTGGAATAACTCCGGCACACAAAGATCACATGTTACACGAAGGACACAAACAAAGAAGACGGAGAAAAAGGGGTGCAGCTTAATCAAATCTGTATAGTATTAATGTAAATGATTGTTGCCAAGAGAATGTTCTTATTCGAAGATTCACTAAAGCGAGCATTGCCTTAGAGTAGGAGTGTGAGCAGTTCTACATCGTTCAACATATTACAATCAACTCCATGGGATGCACAAATGGAGGTTACTCTATATGCAACTATGGGGTGAGTGGCCGAGCGGCTTGAAAGGTTTCCGTCAGGTGACTGAAGTCAAGCTCGGTCGAGTGAGGTCAACTCCGGATGGGTGACCTCTAGGCTGACCTCGCAACTCAATTCGCAAATCTTTGGTAGGGATGTTAAACTAGGGATCCCATGCCTAGATGCGACATGCATAGGGGGCCTAAATTAGCTTTCAATACCTAGAAATCCTTTCAGCCCATTTAAAATAAATCACTGAGAAAAAGACTGCATAAAGACAGAAAATTGAGGTTATAGTTCGACCGCAACAGCCACATTAACGGGGCACAATTTTTGGGACGCACTGTAGTTCCTTGAAGTTGACGATGATGTGCAGTTAAATGCACTTACTTACTTTCAGCAAATTTTGCTGTAGGAGACTTACTTGTTATAGAACCTAGATTTGCTGCGAATTTTGTTCGAATTTCGAACGTCGGCGCCCTTTCAGCTGGAGACGATGGTGGGACCAAGCTTCGGCATAATTCAAACTGCCAAAACTGCCAAAGAGATAAGTTTTCTTTCGCGTTTGTTAAAGATCATTTCGGGGAGGAAAGTGAAAATAAATGCACTGAGTACGAAGTTTAAATGCTGGGAAACATTTTCATGCAAAGAACTGGGCGTTTGATGCAAAATTCGCTGACAGTGAACGAGGAAAAAACTGTTGTTAGATTCAGGCAGGTAAATAAGCTTCAGTCCTTGTTATTTCATAATATACTGCAACGTAAACAACAACCTATAATAGTACCTATAATCTACAACCTACAACCTATAATCTACTGCAACCTATAATGTTGCGTTAATGCAGTACAACAACTACAACAGAATAATAGCATGTTACCATTGCGGCAGAATGCTTAAATGATTTCGGAGCACGAGAGAACAAGAGGAAAGACACAGAGGCAACCGAGATAGCAATCAACCATTTACGGTATGAATTTCATTCTTGTTCAATTCAAAGAACAAATACTGCTATCTTTTGTTGCAGTTAGGAAACAGCAGCAGCGTAAATTACCTTAGTTAAGTTGGGTCGCCATAATACGCGATTGGGCCTCCTGTGGGCGTAACCAGGAGATTCTCTAACATAAGGAGTCGACCTGTTTATAAGTCATAACCAAGGAGCATACCCATAGCTAAATTTGCCCATACACCAGATAACCATGCACTTAAAGAACCAACATCAGCAGCTGTCTGAAGTGGATGACACAGTTTGAAGATAGTGTTTAGCCACTGTCTACCACTTGCTAAAATCGAAGTAAAACATGATACAAGTAAAATATGATACAAGTAAAATATGATAAAAGTTAAAAATGACACAAGTTAAAACTGTCTTGAACAAACAAACATGTAATGAGCTAAACAGATTTTCAAATGATTGAAAAGCTACCAAGTGCGCCAGACAAAAACATCCCACTTTTGAAAATTCATACCACCAAGAGTACAGGATGGACTCAAATAAATCGAATTCTGCTCGATAGCTGAGAGATTGAAGCATTTTGTGATATTTTTCGCGCACTGAAAATAAAGATAGGAATGAAATGTTTTCCCGATTTTTGACAGTGGCCCATGGCGGAAAACATCCAAAGCCTAATTCCACCGAGAAATCAGACGGCGAATAAGCGAAGAAAGACAAAAGAAACCTGTAAAGATTTTGCTAAATTTTACCTACCTTCATAAAAGCAACAAGGACAGAAGACTCCTTTAAATTTCTCGAATCTTTTTGAAGAAATCTACTCGCCTTTATAAATATCTCAAAGTTTCGAGGAGTTATGGCGTCTCTAATTCATACAAAAATCTCTGAGGCACTGAATCTTTAACAATAGCAATTCCGGCCGAGAGACAATAGTAATAACAATAGTGACTGTTCTGAGGACAATCCAAAAACGCAAAAAATCTGCGTTTTCATCTGTTCTTTCTATTGTTTTTCCACCAAAAATTGGATTCTACGACAATTTCTTGGTTGATTCGATTTTCTTACAAACACTGAAGATTTTCAACCCCATGGCAATAATGTGCAGATGAGAACTATTACCATGAAAAATTGCATTTTCCTTATCATTCTGTGCAAGAAGCTTCATTACGATTTGATCAAGTGTTTTAGGCCCCTTTTCGAGCATTTCGCAAGCAATGAACTTTCGTGCAGTCAAATTTACCGACACTTTCAATGTTAATAAAAACGCGAGAAAAATCACAAAAATACCTCCCTCTCTCAGCTACCAAGATGAATTTGATTCATTTCAATTAATCCAGTCCTCTCGGTGCTGTGTATTTTCAAAAGTAGTAGCTTTCCTTCGCTCACCCAATACAAGTCAAGCAAGGGCAGGTGCTTGTGACTCCCTGAATATTCCTCACATTTGTAAGATTCTGGTGTCCAAAGTCAATTAAAGATATCAGGATTGGGTTATTCCATCATGGAACCCTTTCCTTGTATTTAACGATTTTTAGGACACCCTGTACAGAGGGACTTGGTCAGAAGTAAAAACTATCTTCTATCACTCAAGGTCCTGATTATCTACCAACTCTCGTCAACCATACACAATTTTGCAGTTGAACAGACAGCTTACGTACAAACATGAAAGACATGCACCAACATTGTTGGTAAGCTCAAAAACAGGCCAAAACTGAACAAATGCTCAGGAAGAATTTCACAAAAAGAACAAAACTGGAGTTGCACGGTGCCTAGCCTACTGCACAGCACTCTTCTCTAGGTGGCAAGTGTTACATGGCAATAGCGGCAGGATTTCAAAGCCAAAAGCAATCAATGATAAAGGATAATGTATTATCACCTGACTGTCCATACTGTGAAATAATATCCCAAGATTTACGAATCAAAGATGTACATGATGTGCCACCAGCTTTGTAGAAGTCTTGTGAAACTATGCCAAGGAAAGTCTACATATGAAAAATACAGGTTTCTATCAACGATAACTTCGTACCAAAGATAACATATGGCTCAAATCTCTCAAATCTTTAAAAAGCTGGATATAAAATTCTGTGACATCCTTCTTCGAATGGAATGGCTTGAAAGGAACGTATGGTACTTTGCTGTAGATCTGTCGTCGAAATATTTGATACCTTGAAATTTTTCAAAATGGAGGCAGTTTAATCATTTTGAATTTCATTCATTTTTCATTTTAAATTCTTTATACACGGTGGCCCCATCAACCAAGAGTGGCTGCTTTTCAGGGGGCCGTGGCAAAAACCTACTTACAATACTACCAAAATTAAAAATAAAAAGAATATTTACAATGTTAAATTAGAATAAATGAAAAATTAAAAGCTATTTACATTTCAGTCTACATTTAAAAGTAGACAGAGAGGGGGCTAGCTTGACTTCATGCTCCAACTCATTCCAAAGCTTTGATCCACGGAACGAAAATGCTTTTTGGCCATTGCTTGTTTTCATTCGTGGAGCAAGCAAGTCAGTCTCAGAATTTCTCAAATTTACAATCTCCCTTGTCGAGTTTCTCGTGAATAGAGTAGAGAGGTAAGTGGGCGCGAGACCACTTATTGATTTGAAAACAATGGTAGCCGTCTCTTGTTTGATCATGTCGTGGACTGTCGGCCATTTGAGCTCTTTTATCAAGTTTGCTGCTGGTGCATCATAGCTACTGTTGGTAACTATTCTCGCAGCACGATTTTGTAACTTTTGTAGCGCCAACAGGCGAGAGTCTCCACAGCTACCCCACACAGAGCAACAGTAGCGAAAATGGGGCTCAACGATACCTCTATACATTTGACTAAGGGTATGCTTTGGAAGCAATTTCTTAGCATATTTTAGGAAACCTAAAGAGCAAGATATCTTTGAACGTAAAGCCTTGGTATGCTCATCCCACACAAGATGTTTATCAAGTTGTACTCCCAAGTATTTCGCATTATCTACAACATCAATATGCGAATTGCCAATGGCGAAAGATGGGGTCGGTACTGATTTGTCTGATATCTTCTTGATATTAGGCCTAGAGCCTATAACCATTGCTTGTGTTTTGATTACATTCAGAGACAGCTTATTACCTTCAAGCCACTGTTTCAAGGAGTCTAAGTCACTGTTAAGGGTTTCATTAAGCTCGTTGATATCCTTAGAAGAATATGATATAGAAAACATTCATGGAGCATTTTAAGAAGCTTTAAACTATAGTAGATCCTAAACCAATAAAGCAAAAATTATATAACCTTCAAGAGAACCCTAATCTGTGAAGGTCTAGCAAAAATCTGCAGCTTTTCAGGTTTATGATTAAGAAATTTGATGACGCCATAGCCTCAAATTTAATAAATGCCACGATTTTGAAACTAATCAAGGTATCAATAAATTTCCACGGCAGTTTGAAAGCAAAACCCGGGAAGTTCCTTCCAAGCCATTTCATTCAAAGAAAACTGCAACAAAATTTCACACCCACCATTTTAAAGATTTAAGCGCTATGTTGCCAAAGACAACTTCTATACACGTTCACACAAAACATGTTCAAATGCAACAAAAATTATAACAAGCAAGCTAACAAAACAGGTTCATGTACAGGGTGTCCCAAAAATGCTTGCGCCGTTGGTGTGGCTGCTGTGGAAAAGCTGCAAGCTTAATTTGACTCGGTTATTAGACAGTAGCATAAGTTAGGATTCAATTTAGAGTTAGAGACTTTGTTTTTGAGCCCTTCTAGCAAATGCTTGCTGATTTATGGTCGAGGAAGGGCAAAACAAGCCGTTGCTTCAAAAATAGCTCTTCTGTGATGCTGTTGTGTGGTAGTGCCCAAATCAAGTAATTTTGAAAGAAAGGGTTCTAACATCATATTCAACTTTCCTCTACATTTTTACAACGATTGATAGTATAGTCTTAAAGATCAACAACACTATTAACGACTATGGTCGAAAGATAAAAGCGAGTTCATCCGCCATTGGGGATCACATTAGCCAATCAGGGCATGCCACGTCGTTTAAAGATTTCTCTATTTTGGACAGAGCCAACAATGAGTTTGACCTTCTTATTCACGAGAGCCTCCTTATTTTACGGGATCGACCTGAACTTAATTCCCAACAGTCGTCTATTCCCTTAGTCCTCCTCTGATCTGTTTTCACCTTATCCACTTAAGATTTACGTCTCGGGTCCCCTTACGCGTAGGAAATGTAACTCACACTTGTTTACCGCGTTTTATCTTGTTTGTTCCTTGGTATAAATTGCCATGTTTATTTATTAGATTTGCTGAACATTAATCAAGCCTGGTTCGAAACGTTCTAAAAACATGTTTACGTCAAATTAATCTATTTATTTCTTTTTTAGCCGATTATGTCTCTCATATACCGTCTAAGTCTCCTGGAAATGTTAACTGCTGACATGGAATGAAAGTCGATAAAATGAAGTGTAAAATTATTGTCGTCGCTCGTCTCATCCAACACTATTAACCTTTTAAAAATGCAAAAAGAATTTCAATACAACGTAAGAACCCTTTCTATGAAAATTTACTTAATTTTCACGTAGTTGGCATACAATAGAAGTGCTGGTTTTGAAACAACTACTTATTTTGCCTTTCCTCTGCCATGAATCAGCAATCATTTGTCAGAGTAATTCATCAAGGTATCTGACTCTTTGATACCTGGCTTATGCTGCTGTGTAAAAACTGAGACAGTGCAAGCTACATCTCCTCCACAGCATCCACGCCAACGGGTCACAAGTTCCTTGGAACACCCTGTAGCACAGCTGTTATTATTTATAAACAAGGTATCTAATTCTAACGGGTCACAAGCTTCTTGGACACC
Source organism: Aurelia aurita complex sp. Pacific (assembly GCA_004194395.1). NCBI lineage: Eukaryota > Metazoa > Cnidaria > Scyphozoa > Semaeostomeae > Ulmaridae > Aurelia > Aurelia aurita complex sp. Pacific. The sequence goes on along the minus strand of REGL01000114.1, from coordinate 365,224 downwards.
CTGCAGAGAGCATAATTGACATACCTCGCAATTGTTCATCCCAGTGAAGGCAAATATTGGTGCAGACGCAGCGATAGCTCTAAAAAGATAAAGAAAAATTACCAACCCAATCATGAGACAGAAATTACAGCAATCTTTTAGATCTATGAAATGTGAAGCACCTAAAAAAGGGGGTGCACAAGCTAAACCTCCAAAAATCAATGACTTTCTGCTCCTCGTGCAGGCAAATAGCAGCAGCAGATATATTGTAAATGAAGATATTTTCTATATGTTTGAACACCGAATTTGCCACTGCAATCAGATTTGTCATACAATCAATTTTAGAGATACAGCTGGATTCTAAGCGACATATTTCAGATGGTTTTAGCTTAAACACATGAAAGGTCACTGCAGGCAAGCAAAAGAAAGTGTACGCCACGCGCCAATTAGAGAGGAATTTCTCATCTAATGTTGCATGTTGACCAATTGATCTTTACCTATGTTGGCAAAAATCTTGTGCATCCCCCATAATCCTGAAGCAGAGATTGAAATGTTCTTTAAAGCAGAGGATTGACCGCCAAATAAATTCACTTTATTGAAACGAAAAATCGCTCAGATCCCTACCTATCTAACGGGTGAGTCAAGAAGTTAAGATGTTTGGACAGGGTGGGGGTTTTGGAAAATATGGGGCCGATATTGCAAACTGAAATGTTAATCTATCAATCAAAGGCTAAATTAGGAGAGAAAAGTTTACTTTGTAGAGTCACTCATCATTTAAACTCCGACATTTTGAAATGCTGGTAAGGTGTTTGTATGGGAACGACAATTCCATGCTCCATTCTGGTCCATGATATACTTGCCATTAAAATTTACATTCAATAAATTGTCAGTTTCAGAAGAAATAGAATTGGGATTTCAATGGCAATCAAATTATGGACCAGTATCTACATACATACATACATACATACATACATACATACATTTATTATTTGTATAACGCAGGTTATAATCAAGGCAGCTTAAAAAGCTGATGTGGACCTGCAAATTAAAGATAAAGATGGGATTCTCATCTAATGTGGGATTCTCATTCCCAAGCGAACCTCTTACCAGAATTTTCCAAATTTCTGGGTCTAAAAGATGGTTGATTTTACCGAACAAAATTTTCACATATTAGTTATCCTTGGATTGATAGATTAACATTTTAGTTTTGAATATCGGTCGGGCGCTTTTTATTCTACAGCCCGTCAAACGTGTTAACTTATTTCTGACTCACCAGGCATATTGTGTCTTATTTTGGTTTTGTACCCAAATTAGGGTGCAATCACAAGCGGACTAAACTCACGACACAATCTCAGTTATGGCAACAACAACAGCAACAGCATCATGTTTGCTCAAATTGGGATTTATGAATTTTCATATAAGACATTAGGACTGCCATGCATTCAGGAACGATGCTGAGGCGTAGCAAGGCAACCTTCGACAGTTGCAAATTCTCGTTGCTGCGGTGAGGCTCGTGGAAGCTAATTGGCTTTCAAAATTAGGAACTCCTGATTCAACGTGAAAGGTTTGTTGATTCTTGACTTGAGGAAACAAACATCTGGATACTAGCAGCTTTCGTTTATAGCTAATATCACTGAAAAACTTGAATTTTGAGGTGTTTTAGCATCCAAGGCTTGAGCCGGCAACTTAGGCCTACCACTATTGCCTGGAGCACCAAGCTTTTCGTACACTGTTGCTATGGTTTCCATATCCGGATATGAGATCGATGGCAGAAATTTCGTCCAAATTTTCAATATGAAAGTCCATGAGTCGCATGTGATCAGTCTACGAGCAGACTTTAAAGGAGAGGCTGAATAAATCGAAATGAACAATTACCCGACAACACTGCTTGGGTATTTCATCCGGAACCATGCAGCTAGCATACCTGTAAATAGATGATACAGGACTTTATTATACGGGCTAAGTGAAAAAGATCTCCGTCGATTCGCAAAAGAATCCTAGGTGCTTCAATCCTGTTAAGCGACATAAACAATTTATCCAAATGGTATGACGTCACAAATGCACAGAAAACACGACAAACCATCTCTTTTTGAGGAAAACTTGCGGAAAATTGATACAAATTTCTGTAGGAAATTGGTAGAAAAGCACTCGTAGATTCTTCTTTGCGATACCACGGCGAGAAAAACAGCGTATCGAAATGAATATATTATGGTATAAACGAGCTGATAATGAAAGCAAAGCAGAAATATATTCCAAGAAAGCCGTGAGAAACCGGCTTTTTGCAAAGATAATTTTGTAAACAGCACCACAAAACTCCATCAATAGACATTTTTAATTGTTAGAAAAGAGGTTTGGATCGAGCGTCTAAATCTTCTAAATTTCATCAAGGGTGTTAGGACACGGATATTTTAATTACGTATTTATTTACTATGTTTTGATCTTCGTCTTGTTTTCTTATCTTGTTTTCTTCTCTGTTCTGTTTCCTCTTGAACTGATGTTAACGCTTCGTGTTATTTGAATATATCTTCCTTGTATTCCTGTGTCTTACCGCGCCTTCGCAGAAGAAAGGTTTCAAACCACAATGCCGGCATTGCGGTTTAAAACCTTTCTTCTACGAAGGCGTGCTAAGACACAGGAATACAAGGAAGATATATTCAAATAACACAAGGCATTTACATCAGCAAGAGGAAACAGAACAGAGAAGAAAACAAGACAAGAAAACAAGACGAAGATCACAACAAGGTAAATAAATACGTAATTAAAATATCCGTGTCCTAACACCCTTGATATTGTGAAGGAAAACAAAAGCATGACCCCTGTTGTCAGTAAAAACATTGTTAGCTGTGGCAAGAAGTTGCTTCGGATCCCAACACCTTTCAGAGAGTTTGTTATCAACTACTTTGCGCAAAGTGAGTTGCAATTGTTTAGTTTACACACAGGCAAGTGTTATTGGTCTTTTTGCGTTGTTTCTCTTTATTTCCATTCATTTGTAGCTGACTTTTCTTTCATTTGAATAACAACTGTTGAAAACACAAACTTCGATTTGCAAAGTCGCAAAATGAAACCCTTGCATGCTCGCATATCTTGTTTTGAAACGGTTCCACAACAAAATCGCCTAACGACGAACGAAAATAATGAGAAACAAGCAGGCAAATAAAACTTGCAAGTGTATAAACTGAACCAATTTGAGATCTGAAGCAACTTCTTGCCACAGCTAGCAGTTTTTTTTACTGAGAACGGGGGTCATGCCTTTATTTTCCTTCACACAATTTACCAGATTTGTACGCTCGATTCAAACCTCTTTTCTAGCAAGTAAGGAGGACTATTACAAGTTACTCGTCGCTACTTTAAAGTCAACCTTCCTTTTTGGTACCCACTAGCCATTATCAACATATGTAGATATATACCTCCATATGAGCCTCCAAAGGCTACAACTGGACTGTTTGCTGCACCAGGCATCGTCCCCTGAAAAAAGTACTTTAATTCTAAACAGATTGTTAAAAGTCATTTCATAAAATATATCTCACGTGAGACATCACGTGTAATTTGCACGATACCACAAAAATTTTCACGGAGAGCTATTCGTATTGTTTTTATTTCCAGATATTTTTGCCTGAAGTGCAATGAAGGCAATGAAAGTAAGGTGCGATTGCAGTTTCTATGTATGTAATATGTATGTATGCATAATTTTGCAATGATCCAATTGCAAGTATAACAAATTTTAAAGGACAAGTCCGGGGTTTCTACAATTTATGTCAAAAAGCAACCTTACCAACTGCCAAACATCACTTGTTACTTCTTTCGACGTTTTGAGGTGTTTTTCTGTTGTAAATTCGTACGAAATTTTTTCGTAAGTTAGGCCCAATGTCGTCGCCATTTTGAAAATGAGATAAAATGGCTAGCCTCGGTTTGGAGGTTCGATTGTGACGTCGGAAATTACTATGAGAGTTCTACAAGAAAACAGCCTCATTCAGGTCGAAGGCAAAATGGGTGAAATTACGTCACGAATAATGACGTCATTTCGCTCATTTCACATATTGAAATATGCAATTTTGCATAGAAAAGACAGAGGAGGTTGGAAAAAAGTATGACACACCATTCACAACGTTGTGATCTTTCATTTTATGAACAATTATTCCAACCCCGGACTTGTCCTTTAACAGGCAAAGCTAAAAATCTGATCGAAAAACATCCCATAGCCTAGCACCAAGCACTAGGATCGGCAGAAGACTTAACTGAAGCAGCGTCTTGGTAAAAAGTTCCTTGCCACCATCTTTAGCGCAATCATCTATTGCAAGTCACGATGCTCAAGTGGTTGGGCTCGCACCGTGCTCAAACCCATTCCTTTTGACTGTTCTTTATGCAAAGTCAGATGATTACACCATTGCGCCACAAAACTTTCAATTTGAGACAGAATTTAGCAATCCCCATTCAGTCTTCGTAATCTTGTAAAATCTCAGATTTATCCACACGAGACACAAATTGCAAAATCTCAGCAAAAATTGATGGATCTACATGTATTGTATACATTGTGGCATCGTCATAAACCCCAAGCAAACTATCTAAAAAAGAAAATACCTTCATATGGTCGATGAGTGTAGCAAAATCCGCCAATGCTTGCTCAGATGTTAGGTACCCAAGGTGAAGAGCATCCTGAACGAGATATTTAAACAGACACAGATGAACATAGGTTCCAGATCTTTCAAAAAACATTGGTGTGGAATTCTGAGCTGGCCATGGACAATGCTAAAATAATCTTTCCCTTCATAACTTGAACTCAACGGTTAAATCCTAAGGTATTGATGGTATTGAAGATACGGAACACTTCTTGTTGCTCTGCCCTTGTTTTGATGTACAAAGACGAGACCTCCTCGCTGGAATCTATGCATTAATACGACCACTTGGATATGTANCGGCAACTTAGGCCTACCACTATTGCCTGGAGCACCAAGCTTTTCGTACACTGTTGCTATGGTTTCCATATCCGGATATGAAATCGATGGCAGAAATTTCGTCCAAATTTTCAATATGAAAGTCCATGAGTCGTATGTGATCAGTCTACGAGCAGACTTTAAATGAGAGGCTGAATAAATCGAAATGAACAATTACCCGACAACACTGCTTGGGTATTTCATCCGGAACCATGCAGCTAGCATACCTGTAAATAGATGATACAGGACTTTATTATACGGGCTAAGTGAAAAAGATCTCCGTTGATTCGCAAAACCTAGGTGCTTCAATCCTGTCAAGCGAAATAAACAATTTATCCAAATGGTATGACGTCACAAATGCACAGAAAACACGACAAGCCATCTCTTTTTGAGGAAAACTTGCGGAAAATTGATACAAATTTCTGTAGGAAATTGGTAGAAAAGCACTCGTAGATTCTTCTTTGCGATACCACGGCGAGAAAAACAGCGTATCAAATGAATATATTATGGTGTAAACGAGCTGATATTGAAAGCAAAGCAGAAATATATTCCAAAAAAGCCGTGAGAAACCGGCTTTTGCAAAGATGACTTTGTAAACAGCCCCACAAACTCCATCAATAGACCTTTTTACTTGTTAGAAAAGAGGTTTGAAACGAGCGTCTAAATCTTCTAAATTTTATGAAGGAAAACAACAGCATGACCCCCGTTCTCAGTAAAAACATTGTTAGCTGTGGTAAGAAGTTACTTCGGATCCCAACACCCTTCAGAGAGTTTATGATCAACTACTTTGCGCAAAGTGAGTTAGCAGTGGTTTAGTTTACACACAGGCAAGTGTTATTGGTCTTTTTGCGTTGTTTCTCTTTATTTCCATTCAGTTGTAGCTGACTTTTCTTTCATTTGAATAAAAAATGTTGAAAACACAAACTTCGATTTGCAAAGTCGAAAAATGAAGCCCTTGTATGCTCGCATATCTTGTTTTGAAACGGTTACACAACAAAATCACCTAACGACGAATGAAAATAATGAGAAACAAGCAGGCAAATAAAACTTGCCAGTGTCTAAACTGAACCAATTTGAGATCTGAAGCAACTTCTTGCCACAGCTAGCAGTTTTTACTGAGAACGGGGGTCATGCCTTTGTTTTCCTTCACACAATTTACCAGATTTGGACGCTCGATTCAAACCTCTTTTTTAGCAAGTAAAAAGGACTATTACAAGTTGCTCGTCGCTACTTTAAAGTTAACCTTCCTTTTTGGTACCCACTAGTCGTTATCAACATATGTAGATATATACCTCCATATGAGCCTCCAAAGGCTACAACTGGACTGTTTGCTGCACCAGGCATCGTTCCCTGAAAAAAGTACTTTAATTCTAAACAGATTGTTAAAAGTCATTTCATAAAATATGTCTCACGTGAGACATCAAGTGTAATTTGCGCGATACCACAAAAATATTCACGCAGAGCTATTTATATTGTTTTTATTTTCAGATATCTTTGCCTGAAGTGCAATGAAGGTGAGGTGCGATTGCAGTTTCTATGTATGTATGCATAATTTTGCAATGAAAAAACTTTCCAATATCTAATTTAAGGAAAAGAAAGAGCTCCAATTGCAAGTATAATAAATGTTAACAGGCAAAAGATAGAAATCTGATCGAAAACATCCCCTAGCGCCAAGCACTAGGATCGGCAGAAGACCTAACTGAAGCAGCGACCCCTCGTGATGATGCTCAAGTGGTTGGGCTCGGACTGTGCTCAAACCCATTCCTTTTGACTGTTCTTGCTGCAAAGTCAGATGATTAAACCAACTTTCAATATGAGACAGAATTTAGCAATCCCCATTCAGTTTTCGTAATCTTGTAAAAATCTCAGATTTATCCACACGAGACACAAATTGCAAAATCGCAGCAAAATTGGATGAATCTATGTACATGTATTGTATACATCATGACATCGTCATAGACCCCAAGCAAACTATCTAAAAAAGAAAATACCTTCATATGGTCGATGAGTGTAGCAAAATCCGCCAATGCTTGCTCAGATGTTAGGTACCCAAGATGAAGAGCATCCTAAACGAGAAATTTAAACAGATAAAGATGAACATAGGTTCCAAATCTTTCAAAAAACATTGGTGTGGAATTCTGAGCTGGCCATGGACAATGCTAAAATAATCTTTCCGTTCATAACTTGAACTCAACGGTTAAATCTTAAGGTTTTCGCTACGCAATCGAAAGGTGTAATACTTGCACATAAATAATGCAAATAAACTCTTTTAATGTCAATCAAAGGCTTAAATGTCATAAAAATTATGCTTTTAAGTGTGGTTTTCTATGCAACGGACGCCAAGGAATAAAATAGAATTTGACGGGTTTCATATCTATTTCATGAAAACAATAGGTCATCATTTCTTATTTCTAGATGGTTCCAAGTATGTGGAGAACATTGGTAAATAGAAAAAAGAACCAGATATAGCACATTAATTTTTTTCTAATTCAGCTTGCAGATGTTGACTTTTGGCAACAAATTTTAAAAAATTGTTGAAAAAAAACTAGGATGATCTGGAACGAACCCTTTGGCAGAAATGTTCCCNCGATTCGAGTGAATTTCTGTAGCCACTTACCCATAAGCCACCCAATTTTGTCCCACAGTTAAAGTAGTTTCTTTTCCTTTATTATCTTTATTTAATGGCCTCGGGGTAGACACAGCCTTTTGCTCCCTGGGGTTGATCGTCAAAGTAGTATTGTAGAGTAATTTTGTAAGTAATGTAGTTCGTAATCTGTATTGTAAATTATATTTGCAATATGTTATAAAAAAAAAATCTTAAGGTTTTCGCTACGCAATCGAAAGGTGTACTACTTGCACATAAATAATGCAATTAAACTATTTTGATGTCAATCAAAGGCTTAAATGTCATAACAATTATGCTTTTAAGTGTGGTTTTCTATGCAACGGACGCCAAGGAATAAAATAGAATTTGACGGGTTTCATATCTATTTCATGAAAACAATAGGTCATCATTTCTTATTTCTAGATGGTTCCAAGTATGTGGAGAACATTGGTAAATAGAAAAAAGAACCAGATATAGCACATTAATTTTTTTCTAATTCAGCTTGCAGATGTTGACTTTTGGCAACAAATTTTAAAAAATTGTTGAAAAAAAACTAGGATGATCTGGAACGAACCCTTTGGCAGAAATGTTCCCAAGACCTTGTTGTATTTTTACATATTTATAGCTAAAACTTGGAATCGCTTGAATTTTTTGTTTTTACTATTGAGTGGCTATTTTGTCACGAAATTCTCAAAAACCACTAAGCATAATTTGTGTCCGGTTACCCATGTCCGGTTATATGTGACGTATATCCGGTTATATGTGACACATAAGTAGATGATTATCTATCAAATGAAACTAAGTTTGTAAAAATTGGACAATCATGAGCCGAGCTATGAAATTTTAAAGTTAGGCTAAAACAATACATTTTGCCGGAAGTGCTATGATAAACAACAACATGTCATGTCCCTAAACTTCAAAAAATAATTGTGACGAAACCAGTGGTCCGATTTCGAAAATGTTTGCTTTGTATTGACCCCTGAAACCCCCTTTTCATGGAGGATATCAAAGCTCGTAAGTTTTTGAAACTTCGTTTTTTCCTATTTATTCCATCCTCTGGATCACTGTGGAAAGGCTATTCCATATTTTTAGCCACAAGTAGGACTAAAAGTGTTGTTGGCAAGTGTTACTTTTGCGAAATGGGAGGTTTAATTTAAACTTAGACCTTCTTGTTACTCGGTTTTGGTCGATTGGCTGGAATATTTCACCAGTATAGGCTGGAGCCGTTCCTTTCAAAAATTCAATTATGTTTACACATGCGTTTTAATTAACTCTGTTCTTTGTGGGGAGCCAATTTATAGCTTTGAATTCTGTAGCCCCAAAAGGTTCTGTGTTTTCTAAATTCAAATAGAAGCGAATGCATTTGTTCTGTGTTGATTGGATTTTTTTGGACAGCCCCTTATTCAACATCGGGAACCAACTAAAGTTTCTTTCAAGCCATCTAATTCAAAGAAGTAGTTCATATAATCTTACAACACTCTATTCTTTATAGATCCGGAACCTCTGCAACAGAGCAAAAATTGCGCGGGAATGCGCAAAAATTCTTAAGTTTGCGCCCCCTAGCTCACTGCAACAGATTTTGAAATTAGACAACACTTAAAGGTAATGTGTCCATGTAAGTACAGCTGCGTATACACTCTTTCTCAAAATTTGCTGATGCGATGCTGACGAAGAGCCTCGACGAGCGCACTGTGATTGGTAGAATTTAACTGATCACATGCAAAACTAGAATTTAAATTTCACAACGAGGCTGCCTGCTGTGAGACTNAAAGAGCAAGATATCTTTGAACGTAAAGCCTTGGTATGCTCATCCCACACAAGATGTTTATCAAGTTGTACTCCCAAGTATTTCGCATTATCTACAACATCAATATGCGAATTGCCAATGGCGAAAGATGGGGTCGGTACTGATTTGTCTGATATCTTCTTGATATTAGGCCTAGAGCCTATAACCATTGCTTGTGTTTTGATTACATTCAGAGACAGCTTATTACCTTCAAGCCACTGTTTCAAGGAGTCTAAGTCACTGTTAAGGGTTTCATTAAGCTCGTTGATATCCTTAGAAGAATATGATATACTTGTATCATCGGCATACATCGTTACTTCACTGTTTTTAAGAGAAAACGGCAGATCATTTATGTATATGAGGAACAAAAGGGGCCCAAGGCAAGAGCCTTGAGGAACTCCACATTTTATTTCTTCCATATTTGAGGCTACCCCATTCACTCTACAAAGCTGCCGCCTATTTTTCAGGTAGGACGAAAACCAGGTATGTTCAAGGCCAATCACTCCATACTTTTCTAACTTTTGGAGTAGAATATCGTGATCTACAGTATCGAATGCCTTTTTCAAGTCAATAAAAACTGTAGCAGTGAATCTACCTTTGTCCATGTTAACATACCAGTCACTAGGTAATGTGTCCATGTAAGTACAGCTGCGTATACACTCTTTCTCAAAATTTGCTGATGCGATGCTGACGAAGAGCCTCGACGAGCGCACTGTGATGGGTAGAATTTAACTGATCACATGCAAAACTAGAATTTAAATTTCACAACGAGGCTGCCTGCTGTGAGACTTCGGGTTCAGCTCTGGAATCGCAACCGCAAGTAAGTCATGAGTCTGCTTATATTACTGCTGGCTATCCTTACAGTACTACGGTCAAATGATCACATGAAATATCACGTGAGAATAGTAAAGTCGCTGTACTGACATGGACACATTACCCTTAAGGCCTGTAGGTCCACGAAATTAAATAGACTGATGCCCATCTGTCGATTTGAAGAGAGGAATGCACAAGTCAGCTTCACTGTTTCCCTATATGTACATATGTATACACTAAAATAAAATAAATAAAATTGCCACTAAAATAAATAAACATTTACAATGTTTTAAAAGCTAAAAATGGATAGATCACAATCTTAATGCAAATTAAATAAATACATATGAAAACACCCCTAAGCAATTAGTCTCAGTGTATTATGAGCTGAGTTCTTTATTTCAGACCCTGGTCATTTCTCACAGCTAGAGAGCACAGAACACATTTTTCAGAAGAAATAGTGTACCTTGTAAGAGTCTTTGCCAAATGGTAAGGATTCTCCATAATAACGATGCTCAGCAAATACCAGCATCGCTCCAAATTCAGGTGCTATGTCCCACATAAACCCCTGAAATTAGAAAAGCCAATATTATACTTTGGCTCTTGTGAATCATAATGAATAACAAAAATATGTTTCGATTTATAAGTTATCTAAAGAGATAATTTCATATGAGGATCTGTTCATATTTTTGTATTCATCACTTAACGATAACACGATTATTTAATCAACCTTTTTAATATTCTGTATTTCAAATGATTGCTCTGTTATAGATTGATTTCAAGGTGTGGAGGTTGAAAAGGTCTGTCATCCAAAAATTATAACCTCCCTTTCCCAAATTTTGTTTCCATCAACCGGAAACAACTGTTAGCATTCAAATAGTTAAGTAGGGGAGACCGGGGACAATTTTAACACAGGGCAATTGTAACACTGACTCTCATGCCTTGCAGAAAAGTGCAAAAAAACTGATTTTTGCACAGAACATGCTCATTCTAACACTCTACATACAATTTGAGATACAGGAATATTCAGCAAAGTTTGCAAGATTTTCGGGGGGAAACATGTTTTTGAGTACAAAAGTAAATACGTGCTTTCACTGTAAATTTGTGTCTGAACGATTCTGCCTATGAGTAAAAAATTTCATTTTCACATCACAGACATGGCATCTATTTAGGATCAAACAACGTTGAAACTTTTAAGTCCCACAGCTTATGAGATGTGAAAATGGAATATAACGATAGCTGACCAGGTCAGGGGCAATTGTAACACGCTGTTACAATTGCCCCCGGTATAAGCTGGCCGATGGTTTGGTTTTAATTAATTTTCCAATCTGGTGGAAGAATATGCATCCATGCAGTATTAAAGAGTTAAAAGTTGAAATTTATGAAAAAAGAAAAATTTTTTCTCAATTGATTCAATTTTTTTTCAGCCGAAGCACCGAAATTTACAAAGCTATAGAAACCACGTCTTATTCTTAATTTTGTCTTTTTAAAGCCAAGAAAAATCTGATTCCTGGTGCTACATTTTGTGTAAGGAAAACGCAGACTCGTGCAATAGTCATCTATGATGATTTTAAAGATATGCAACATTTGCTCCAACCATATGTTACAATTGCCCTGTGTTACCGAGGCAATTGTAACACTTGACCACTGATTTTGAAATCATCACAGCGTCACAAATATTGGTTCTATGTGATGGAAACCAATGTCTATTTCATTCCAAGGGATGCAACTACAATATCATTCACCTTCAAGATCAAATTAATCATTATCTAGACGATATGGCTGATTTTCCAAAAAGTGTCACAACTGACCCTGGTCTCCCCTACTGTAGCTTTCCATTAAGCTTGAATTGATATCAAATTTTTTCTTATTCTAACACCACAATAAATGAACTAAAGAAATGTACACGATCACTCGCCAAAATCTATAATCATCAATATCTTAGTAACAGCAGGGACTCTATACTTACAGTGTTATTGCAAAACCAATCAATAGCACCTTCATTTCCAGTGTAAAAGAAAATAGGTCCTCCTGCTTTCCAATGTTGCTTATTGACCAAATATCTCTGCTGAAACTTCTGATCCACACCACGGAAATTGAAGTGATCAAGCTGTGAGTGAAAAAATAATGCAAGAAGCACACATTGAGAAGTGAAAATACACAATTAATAAATCTCCTTTTTCCCTAACATCAGCATTTCTTTTGTCATAAGACACTGTCACATCAAGTAACCAACCTAATTTTCATAAATTTTTTTAGACCCCGTTTACATGGCAAGCCATTATTGTTCCATATTGTTCAATTCTAAAAAGTGGAAAGCTCAGGGGTTGCATTCAGATGGGATGCTTCAAAGACAGAAATTCCATTCCAAAAAGTGGAAGGTTAAAAAAGTTGATGCAAAAAGTAGAACAATATGCAATCGTTCTGTTCCATTCCCATGAGTACAGGCGAAGAAGTGCAAAACTAGTCCAAAAAGTGAAATAACAAAAAAGACTTTAGCTTTAAGCGCATGTATGAATGTTGCTGTTGCGGAAAGAATTGCAGAACAGAGCAATTGCATTCCAATGTGAAAGAAATAAAAATCCATATGCAATAATTCCATTCCCGTTCCAGAAATTTGAAAAAAGATGGACGGGAATGATTGCATTTCCATGTGAATGGGGCCTTAAAGTGAGCTTTTCTGCCTAGAAATCTTAGGGATTCTAGATAATTGTTAGTCAACATTCGGACTTCTGGAGAATTATTGCTTGAAATTCTTACTCTTTGTCTTTGATTCCTCACCAGAGCGTTATCTTAACAACTGCTAGTTCCAAATAATACTTACAGTTTGTGTAAAATACAATGTCTCATATGTGTAATCATTTGGTTCTGATTTTCTGGTGTTATCTTTGGGATACGGAAATCGTTGCATTTGAGATTGAAAGACATCATCATGTCCAGGTTCTGCTTCAATTATTATCCTTGCTCCAGCAGAGCAAACTGCTGCACAAAACAAGATAAAAGCGGCTTGTGGAGACATCTTCGGGTGTCAGTGACTGTCTTGTACCAAACACTTTTGCTTTAATTTGGCTGGATCTGTTAACCTGTGAAATGAAGACAGGGTAGATGAGTTGTGTTTCTAGCACCAAGCTTTTGTCAAGATGCTCAAGTGGTGGGGCCTGGGGCTCTAGCTGCCAGGATCAAACCCTGTCCACCTGACTGTTATTATGGCTGCAAAGTCATAGGATTTCACCATGATTTCACCACTGTGCCACAGCGCTTTCAACCTTTATTAATTTCCCTTAAGGCCAACCTCCACTGGAGAAGTTTGGTCAGCGACCAGCATGCTAGTCTAGACCACACAGCTGTTTCAGTGGAACTTCGAGTCATGCATTTCTATTTCTATTTCTAACGAAAGAGCATGATCACCACAAAAGCACACAGATCGCCAGCAAAAACTAATGCAGTAGAGGTCAGCCTTTACAACCTTTATGTCACATAAGCTTTATTTCCAAACAAAAGACATTTCCTTGACGGGTTTCAAAAGGAAGTTCTATTTTTATAGAAATTCAAAAACTTTCTAATGAATTCTCAAGAAATTTGAACTGAAGCAATGAAAACAGCATTTATTTGTTTGTGTAATGCACGGGAAGATATCTCTCTCTCTTGCGTCGAAAATCTTCTGCAACATAAAGAAGAAAAGGTAGTTTGAATTGGCATTTGTGCCAGCTCTGAGTACGACACAGCTAACGACAACGTCAACGACACATTTCTTTCAAATTTCAGAAGAAAATTTTTCGGTTGCCAAATATAATTACTGATATTTTTTTAACTGTGTCGAAATACTCTTCCCCTTGTTTGATACTCATCGCTTACTTCTCTTCCAGAGGTTATTTCTGTAGTTTGATATTTAGGAGGCCGAAGGCCGCTGTCCTTTTCTCTGTAATCTGTGCAGCTCAGCTGTACCTACTCTGCTACGCAGCTCTCCTGGTCGTGGGCTCTGGTGCAGTGGTGCGAGATGAGCTACCCTTTAGAGATCATATGAATACCGGCTGACAGATAAATGATAAATTCATTACACACTGCATCCATGAAACACGAAGATCACATGATGATGATAATCGCCGCCATTTTTCAAAACAACTTCATTTCTCACTTCGAGAACAAAAGAATGGAAAGGAGGCTCTTTTATCAAAATATTTCTGCTCCCAATTTTTGCACTCGATTCCAAATAATACCACCCCCCCCCGGGCTTTAATTCGGAAAGCTCAAGGGGGGATTATTCTTTAAATTGTACTAAAAGAGAGGGAGGGGGATTATTGAAATGACAGAGATATCAATGCAGCATATGAGTCAAATCTTTCAATAGGGCACAGGGAAACCCGCAAATCTTCCAATTTCATGCTTATAAGCCAATGATACCGTCGTATTCCGATCACATGACTCAAAATAAGGCTTTCGACATAAATTTTCGAGTACCTTCACGAAAATAAAAATGGATATTCGACTAATAAAGATACAGAGCTGGTTTTACCACGAATCGATTCGAGAGGCCCCACTCCACATTTGTTCTTCTGCATTTGGTTAAAATCTCATCAGGGATCGGCGTTACATCGAAATTCATTCCTTCGAAAATTGACCTATATTTGATAATTCTTCAGGGACGCTACAGAATTAAAGCTATTTGCTGCGAAGAAAGCTAATGGGCCTACCTTCACCCGCAACAGAATCCCAGTAATCGGCATTAAATCACTCTTTTTCGCAATAATAACCAGCGGATATATTAGCGAATAACTTCACCACAAATTCAATTTCTTTTCACCAATTTATCATCGATAAAATGAGATAAAACTTTACAGCCTCAGCAGCAAACTGTCCAACTACCATCGATTTAAAGTTTTCTCGTTGTAAACACCAGGAAAGCTTTCATAAAGCAAAAGGTTGTGCAAGGCTCACATCTCCCATATGACACAGCAAATTGTTACCTTTGATAATAGATTGTACACCTTTGAGAATAGATTGCAGGGGAAATTTCTTTACACAAATTATGTACTTTTCCGATGTGACAAAGAAGTTTGCAATCTTTGAGAAATGTTTTATTTTCTCTTTATTTTGCAACGATAGAAGGCCTTTAGGAGTGTGCAATCAATTCTCAAAGGTATCATTTTGCTGTGTCATATGGGAAACCTAAGTCTTGCAAAACCTTTTGTTTTATGCAAGTCTTGCAAGACTTCCAACGTGTTTGCAACAAGAAAACTTTGAATCGACGGTAGTTGGACGGTTTGCTGCAGAGGCTGTAAAGTCTTGTCACATTTTATCGAAATTATCGATTGTAAAATGGTGGAAAGAAATTGGATTTGTGGTGAAGTTATTCGTTAATGTATCTGCTGGTTATCATTGCGAAAAAGAGTGATTTAATGCCGATTACTGGGATTCTGCTGCGGGTGAAGGTAGGCCCATTAGCATTCTTCGCAGCAAATAGCTATAATTCGTCTAGGATTTTCGAAAATCACACAAACAAATAATTTCATGTTATTCCTGGACATAATTCACGTAACATGTGAAA
>REGL01000114.1:301264-311683 GCA_004194395.1 Aurelia aurita complex sp. Pacific | reverse complement strand
TCGATTAGTTTACCTATTTAGAGAGCTCCTCCTTAATCAGTCTATCTTATATACAATCATTTAATGTAGTCGTTGTATTGTTAAAGATGTAGTTTTAGTAGTGTATTCGTATTTAATCGCATTGTAATTGTTTAGAATTGTATGTAGAATAGATTGATAATCAAATGAAACTGAAACTGAAACTTCTGTTTCCGACAGGCTGTCGACAGAACCGGTAGCGGAACATGCAGCACGATCGAACTCAGGCAGATGCTGAGAAAATACAAAATTGACTTGACGGAGGAGGAATTCTATCATTTGATGACACATTTTGATAAAGAAATGACCGGAAAGGTTTCATACAATGACTTTCTTAAAGCATTTTTAATATAAAGGGACTGAAATTGTATCGAACATTATTTAGAGTAGTAAATTTAGAAAGACTCGTAGCCTACATTCTTGCACGTAAAAAGTCTGCGAAAGCAATGTACTCAAAACGTAAGAAAAATTTTAAGAGTTTCTTTCGTCAATATGAAGCAAACACACTGATTTATTTCTACGCACAATTTTGTATTCCATGTAAATTTATACAGCTGTAGCTATAACGCCTTGATTACCAACAAACTCGTATGATTTGTTAAATAAAACCATCGTATCCAATTCAATTTTAAATCACATTTATATACAGTATTTAGCAATGATTCAAACCATATCCATTTATGATTATCGTACTCCTGTATGTTCTCTTTTCTCTTTCTTTGTACAGTTTGGTGCCAAGCCACATATACACGCCTTTTTGCAAAAGACTACACTAATTTTGTACCAGCTCTTGCTCCAGCAAGGGAGTACTATGACCCTAGACTTGTGACCTGGAGTCTCTTGTTTCCCTGTGCTCTTTGACTCGATGATGGCGCTTCGGTCGATGACCCTTCGGGGAGCCTTCTTTCTTCATGGAATATTCCTCGAATTTGGCTATAGTTTCATACCTTACCATGTTCCTCATAAGAAGTCGTTTGCCCATGACGAGAAACAACAGCGCCCTGTGTGGATCGCTATGCTCAGCTGCAGTGAAAGTTGAAAGCTGAGTTCGATAATGAAAACCATCCTTCCAAAATCGATGGCAAATAGTACAAATCTCCTCCACTTCGCTGGGTAGCAATTAGAAGCTTTGGCTCTGAGTTTGTTGCAGGATTTCTTTAGTTTAAGCCCAATTTTACAGTAAAAGTTTCTTGTTGAGTTTCTTAGTTTTCGTGAAATTGAAGTGCACTTGTAGAATTTTCGAATATGCACAATATTCATAGAAGCTCTAACGCCACTCTATCGAACCTCATGTATAAAAATAACGCTCGATCCAGGCTCTTTTGTAGAATAGCTAAAAGGTCTATTAATCATAATTTCATAGAGGAAATTAAACAATTTGATATTATTTGAGCTGTTCATTCATTGTTTTCTTCAAAACAGTTTGGAACTCATGCCCAAAAATTGAAACAGGTTCTTAACTTCGAATTGAGTCTGATCGCGTTTCTTATGGAGTTTCTTAATTTTTAGAAGTGCCTAAGTACAGTTTCCTTTGATTTGAGTGGTTTCTTATCAAAAAGTGTAATTGAGACTGGTACTAGGATGGCCGAAAATTTAAGAAACTCTAGTTCCGATTTGGAAGCGCAGGAGGATGTCGTGGCAAATTGTCGTCGACGCCTTATTCTTGAGTAAAATCCTTCCCAACTCTATGCTTTGAACCAGACTGAACTCACGTCCTTGTCAGATATCATTTTATGTGTCAAGCAACAAATGTAGCGGACCTAGAAAGTAGAAACATCAAAATTCATGCCCCAGAAAAATTGGAAACAAATTGATCAAATTAAGAAACTTTTGGTAGTAGATAATGGAAATTTGAAATTAAGAAACTGGTATGGCTGTCAGATACCCTGAAGCCCAGGTGGCTAACTCAATTCTAACGCATGCGAAAATGAATTATTTTGGCTAGCAAGTGACCCAACTTGCGTACTCTTGCTGTGCATCTTTTTCATGCCATGCAAACTTTATTGGGTCTCTGGTTGGATGATTCCCAAAGAGTGCACCGTGCTTATGTTTTGAGCCCCAAGAAGAAACCCTTTTTCTTGCCAAATATTCTTTCATTTATCAAGGAGCATATCATGCACCAATGTTAATCTTACTTTCTTTCAAGTTGGTGACATACAATACTTGAAGCTAATTAAAACCAACAATGAAATAAGAAACAATTAAGGAACATAAGAATGGTTTTTTAGGCTTAATTGCATTGGCCAGAAAGCATAATTTTTTAGCCTGACACACAGCTTAAAGTGTTTATTTTCCCTATTGAAAACAAAGTAGGTATTTTCAGAAATAGATACGAAGAGAGGAATAGAATAGGAACAGGTCCACATCAGCTTTTTAAGCTGCCCTGATTATGACCTGCGTTAACAAATAATAAATGTTTGTATGTGTAACNTCATTTATCAAGGAGCATATCTTTAACTGTGGGGAAAATTATGGATTAATCCATGCACCAATTTTTCCTTACTTTCTTTTAAGTTGGTGACATACAATATTTGATAGCTATATTGAGAGCTAATTGAAACCAACAATCAAATAAACAATTAAGGAACATGAAAAGCGGACATTTTTTGGTTTTGGTTTTTTAGGCTTAATTGCATTGGCCAGAAAGCATAATTTTTTAGCCTGACGCACAGCTTAAATTGTTTACTTTCCTTATTGAAAACAAAGTAGGTATTGTCAGAAATAAATACGAAGAGAGGAATATAAAATAGAAACTGTTAGAATGTTATGATTGTTATGATTATTGGGCGCGGTTTGACGTAATTTCCGCTTGCAAACGAGGGTGGGACTGTAAACAAGATGGCGACGTCTCCAGCTCCTGGTGGTGGAGGGACTTTGAAAAGAGATAAAGGATGGATGGGAACGCTAACAAGACGAAGTAGAAAGGCAGAGAAAGAAGGTATGACAGTAATAGGTTATAAAACACCGGTCGTAGTAACGCTGTAAGAACCGGTTGAAGAGATTTTGTCATACAAAGAATGTCTCCTGTTATGGCCTAAAAATGGCCTAAGCAGTAGTGCATCTAACAAACACGCACATCTGTGGTTTATTTCCTTGTATAGAGATCTTCTAAGTTATCTTCGAAGCAAGCAATGAGTAGAATAATTCACTGTACACTGCTACACCTGAATATCGTAAATGATAATCTTACAATAATCGGTTCACAATCTTATTATGGTTTGGTTGGTGTAAAACTCTATGACCTTTTTATTATTTCTTTGAACTGATTGACTTGAAAAGAGCCCTAGCTATTCTACCGTTGGAGTTTTCTGAATAATAATAATATTCATAATGATTTCTTTATTTGAGGTTGGCTTCTCGTCCCAGACTGCTAACTTGTAAAAGTGTGCCGGGAAGATTTTTTGCAAATGATAACTGCACACGTGGAAGCTTTTTCAAAGGACAGTTGAAGGACTCAAACTTCTGCTACTAGGCTACAGTAGTATTTCAGAGTTTTGAACCAAATGATTTACAGTCAACGGGTTAAGAAAGAGCAATCCTAATCATTAGAGATTATGTACTTTGTTTTCCTTGCTTCTTTTCTTTGATTAAACGTCTGGATGGCCTATGTGAAAGCTCACAGCATGTCATGCCCCATCTTCAAATAAGCAATCGGCGAAAGAGATGTGCACACAAAAAAGAAGCTGCGCGCATCAGGATATAAACTGCGGGCAGAAGAAATTTTGCATTCCGTGTTCCGCGTGCGAAGCAAAGTTAGCAGTCTGGTTCTCATCTAGCTGATGCTAATTAACGCCAATGAAAACTTAAATTTTCAATGTATTAAGAATTAGAGTATTTGTTTCTTCTCTTTTTGGAATTAAAGACAAATTTTGACAAAAACTTTAAACTACAAAATTTCTAAATTTGTTGACGAAACATGATTTGATTGTCAGAAAACCATACTTTGTCATAAATGGATTTCTACAACATGGTTTCAAAAAACATAAATGAATTGAGAAATGCAATATGCTGTAATTTTGAATAACATTAAGGATTTCTGAAAAAGCCAACAATAGAATTATGGATAGGAGCAAAGTCTCTTTCAAGTTATTCAATTAAATTAAATAGGTCATAGAATTTTACACTCACCTTTTTGATTTGGAACCTATGCTGAAGATGAGTTGTCGCATTTAACAGCTCATTTAACATTATTTCAAATTTTATTCAGTCAAATTTTTTCAAGAAAAAGCCTTCCTTTTACTCTCCTTTTACTTTTGATGTTGTTCCTAGTTGCACAGAAATTTGTTTTGCATAGTTTTGACCAAATCCAATGAAGATTTTCAACGGAAACTTTGCATTCTGCAATGATAGATTATAGATTATTATCTATTGCATTTTAGTCAATGAACTTGAAGAGCAAGGAAAGAAGTCAATTGAAGCTCCCACAACACCTACAGCTGCAATTTCTCCAGACTCATTCCAGCTTGGTAAGTAGATGATATGTTTACAGCTTCTGTTTGAAAAGTAAAAAAACTGGCATACTAATTTTTTTAAGACATTGCTTCATAAGAAACTGAAGCATTAATATAGGGAATGCCTATTGTTCAGGGGTGCTTATCGTGGATTCTGCCTGAAGAAGATGGTGTCAGTGAGTTAAAACTGCCTTGATGGAGCCTGCAATGAAATTAATCTTCCCTGATTCCTACTACACCTGTGAACAGTAGTAGTTTCTTCCAGAAAATTGAGAAAATTGTACCAGAAGCAATTAGAGGCTCAATTCAGAATTGAGGAACAAAGTTGCAAAATGTTTTTAGCAGAGCATTGTTGTTACCAACGCAACTAATACTAAGAATTTTTGGCGAAATGATCCATGCACATTTGATTCTCATGTCTGAACAAACATTTTATGAAGAAAAAACTGACATCTATAGTTTTTGTCCTAAAATGTACATATTTGTGTTAGATTTAACGCACTGTATAAATTGAAAGTTGGGCAAGCACATCACTCTATTTTCAACATGAACATGTGAGAATTAAAAATTTACTTTATGGTTCAAGCTTTGTCAATCATTTTGTTTAGAGGAAGGAAAAGAGAGGTACATGGTTGCACCAAATTCACTTGAAGATCCAAGAGTAAAAGAACTATGTGATGTAAGATGATACTTACTCTCTATTTTGTTGTTGAACCGAAAACATTTCTATTTGGCGTCATCTTTCAAATTGGATGATTCTATTTCTACTTGTGTAGAATATCCTATCTGGCCCTAATTTCTTCAGCAACAAAGGTTGTAACTGCTATGATGAAGTATGGTGCGGCTGTTTGAAGAGTTCATTATCATGAAAAGCTGCACAATATAAAAGTTTGTTACAATGCTTTTTGATTAACTTTATTGCAACAAATATGGATGAGTCATTTTTAGCATGTGGTATATATCAGAGCAAATTGGTTGAGCTTTATCTCTCAAATTTTTTTCATACCAGCAGTTGATAAATACAGACTTTGTTCCCAGATAGATAATGCTATACAAGAAAGCTATTTGTTACAACATAAAACAAAATTCTGAAAATGTTTCTTATGTATACGGCCTGGTTTCTAAGCCCCCAATTGAAAATTGTAAATTTCTAATTAAAATCTCGCCGTCCTTATATAAAGAAAGCATTTTGTTTGGTTTCTGTGCAGAGGAAGGTCATCAGAATTAGTTGGATTCCCTTTGGGAATTTTACCAACAGAACTTTTAGCTATTCTAAAAAAGAATCTGAATCAAACGATATTTTGATACATTTTGTAGAATTTTCAAATGTCCACAATGGTGATAGAAGCTCCAAGGTTCATCAAACCTTTAATGTAAAAGACTTTATACACAAGTTTAATATACAAGATTACCAAACCTTTAATACAAAGATGTACAAAATATCGCTGTGGAAACAATGGGGTTTTATGACCGTCTCTTGTGGTGATCAAAAGCAACTGATAAAAGTGAGGCTGTGACTATATTTATAGCAACAGTAAGACTTAAACTCTCCTTTCTGCCAGGTTCTCTCAGACTGGATAAATGATGTGCTCCAAGATATGAGAATCGTTGTGAAAGACATTTCTGAAGATTTGTATGATGGTCACATCTTGATTTTGTTTGTTGGTAAGTTGGCAATCTTTTCTAACAAGTCTAACAGGTCTAACAAATATGATAAACCTGTATCAAGGGATCTCCATAGTCCATAGTAAAATTCATGTGACCGTGTTCCTTAATGTGATAAAATTTTGCTCCTAAAAATGAATGAGATACAACAGTTGGCTGTAGAACTCTCTTGATCATTATTGTCAAATTTCTTGTATTTGCTAGAAGTCATTTATTGTGCAATTTTTTACATTTCTTGCCATGTTTCAAATCTTGCCAATCCATTGTCAATTTGAAGAGTTTGCTTTAGCTGAAATAGCAAGCTTATAGACGCAAATTAGAACCTTATGTTAAAAGAATTTCAGCTCTCAAAGCACCAATATCAACAAGCAAGTTAAAGCCCTGGTAATATGAAATTTGGTGGGGTGCGATGGCGTGCGATACAAAAAAGTGTTTTTAATCATCGTTTTAGGTCACTTCAGGTCACTTCAGACATATCCTTCTAAATGTCATTTAATTCTGGAACTGCTCATCGATATCAAATAGATAAAAGAAAGAAGATAGATATTCTTAAATTCAAATAAAAAGATGACATTATTCTTTTAATTAAATCAGAAATATATAAAGAATACCAAAAATAATGTACTTCTCCTGTCTATAGCGTCTATGCACCCTTTTACTTCAGACTTTTTGCAACTTTTTTGTGGTCAAGGGAAAATGTGCTTCTACGGCAGTAATGGGAACAATGAGTTTCCTTTTAAGGCTTTTTACAACTTTTTTTGAGGTCAAGGGAAAGTGTGCATCTACTTCAGTAACAGAAATTGTGTATGCAAATTTATTAAACACCGTTCTCCTTACAACAGGAGTCTCACTTTAAAACTCAATGAAGCTGAATTTTGGCACAATGAACCCCAAAGGGAATCATATAAAATTATATTGAGGTCTTGTTATTTCGGTATAAATGCAGAATTATGGTTTCCTCTTTGCTCTTCCGTGCCATTTCATTAAGTACCCTTTTATGAATAATGTGATGCAGAAAACAAGTGAAAATAGAGTGAATTGATGTCAAGGATTTTCATTGCCAGAGTTTTTTTAGTTTTTGGAGATCTGAGAATTGAGTTTCTTACAGGCAGTTTCTTATACAAATAATACGTGTAATGATCCCAGCAAGAAACCGTGCAAAAAGGACTGCATTCTATCTCCATGATCAAGTTTCTAAATTTTAGACAAAGAACAAAACTCTCTTTTTGCTACGATACTTCCTGAAGGCTTCACGAATGTAGGCCCATGCTTACAAGTTGGCCCACAAGTAGTTTTACTAATATATGGCTTAGTAATTTTCTTTGAAGCGCTTAGAGTTCTTTGCTCTAATCCCCTTCTTTAATCTGCTGATGACTTTGTGGAATCTTTATTTATCTTGACCTGATTATCACACTGAAACATGCAAAACAACAGGTAAAGTGGATGTGATCTCTGACCTTCCCATCTCCCACTCTGTAATTTTGGCAGTTCCAAATGATGATGACTAAAAAACGCTAGAAACTTTCTTGAAACACTGCCAGGATAAGGCCCATTTAGGAAAGAAACCCAAAGGAAAAATCATATCATTATCCATCAAGAACCACATTGAAACAGCGACAGTCCAACTGGTAAAAACTATCTTTGTGCGTATCATAAAACGCACACCTTGGATATTTCCGGTGTGTGGGGACGCGTTGCGTGCAATCACACACCTAATATTACCAGGACTGACGTTACAATGTTTGGGTAAAGTTTACTGTTGAGAATGATCAAGCAAGATTCTCATTGCTAGGCCCAAACAAATCTGTTTACTGTTTTTGTAATCTATCTGATTTAGCTTGATTAAGCAACAACTTGAAACAAAGCTTAAAGGTTACTTCGTTTTTTCATCATACTCTTCTGCTGCACTGTGAGTAATTTTGTCCAACTCATAGCAACAGTTTTTTTCTTGCAGAGAAACTATCTGGCAAAGATTTTGGACAGCTTACAGAAGTCACACAATCAGTTAATGTTCAGAACCAAAAGCTGGTACAACTCATGAGCATAGTGGATGATCTACTAGATGGCAAAGGCACTGATAAGTGGAGTGCATCATGTAAGTTTAGTTTTTTTTAGATTATCTTGCTAAGATTGTTTGTCTTCAGAGTATAGGCTTTAAATCTTTACTATCAATTTTGTGCATGGATAGTTGTAGGCAGAGGCTGAGAAAGTGTGGGAATAGGGGAACGCCGTTCCCAGGAAATTTTTGCAAGATTTTTAAAATGCATGAATAATTTGAAAGGAAGCTGAATTTTATGCTGCCATCAAAACATTATAGAATCTGAACCTGTCATATTGTTTTGCTGCAGTAACTTTAATTAAGAAGAATCTTGACCAAGAGGCTTGTATTTAGAATTTGGAAAAAGATTGGTTGTAGCAAATAGTAGATTTTGCCCATGTCAACGCTATCATTGAGCTGTTAAGTTGCTTTTTGTGCCTAGATTGTTCTTTCTTTCAAGGAAGGAAAAGGTGGTAACCAGATTTGTATGTGCATTTTAGTTGCTCATCTTCATGACGACATTCATTTAAATACATTTTGGTTGCTCACCAACAGTTACCGTGCCTATTTTTGCTACCTATTTGTTGCATATTATGTCGAGTTATTACCTCAAGTTGTTGGTTTATGAACGTGTTCAATTTCGCGAAGTAGCCTTTGAACTATATTCTACCTACGACTTGCGTTAACTACGTTGTATAAACCACCAAATCAACATAGAATTAAAAAGATTTTACAGGAAGTTTGGATGAAATTTTTGCCGTTCCCAGGGAATTTTGTCGGCCTCTGGTTGTCGGCCCTTTCTGTCAAATGAGTGTGGGGAATGTGGTACCGAGTGCGCCAAAATAAACTATGCACGTTTGGCAGGCCACAATAAATCGTACATTGGACCGATTTTGAAGATTTATGACTTAATCTTTAGCAGAAAGCCTGAATTAGATTCTAGGATTTTTTGCAAATTTTCCCGTTTTAATTTTTTAGAGCTAGAAACGAGTTTCTGAAAATCTTCGTTTTCGAAAACATTTAAAATTATCAAATATTGTCAATCAAATTTTAAAAGATTCAACATGAATGAACAAAGAGAAAAAGTTTTCAGGGTGATTTGGGGGTTTATGACGAACTCTCGTACAGCAGATTACAATTGGTTGATTTCTAAATCGCAAATTACCACGAACGAGTTCTCTCTTTGTCCATTCATGTCGATCCTTTAGAAAACTTGATCAATGTTTTTTTATCGTTTTCAGTGCTTTCCAAAACTTAAATTTTAGGAATCTCGCTTCTAGGTCTAAAAACTGAAAATGAAAAATTTGCAGAAAATTCCAGTATCTGGTTCAGTCTTTCTGCTAACGATTAAGTAATAAATCTTCAAAATCGGTCCAATGTGCGATTTATTGTGGCCTACCAAACGTGCATAGTTTATTCTGGCGCACCCGGTAGTAAAGCTCATTTATTTTAACAGCAACATTCCATCACATTGATGAGTTGTTCCTTGGAAGAATTTTCTTCACAACTCCCTTGATGATTGACGTCATGTTGTGTTTTGCAATCTTTAAGTTTTCTCGCCTTGCTTTTAAATTTTGTCAACTCTATTGTTCAAGAATTTGCTTAGGCTGAACCTCCACAGCTCTGGTTTGGAAATGGAGGCAAATTTGGTCTTACATGATTAATATTTTAATTCTCAAATCCCTAATATCAACAAACAAGGTATTTTTGTTCAAGTTTAGTATCAAGGAACTTTTTTTAAATGATTTTGGATACATTCAAGATAATTTCTCATCACCTGACCAAATCTGTTTACTGTTTTTGAGACACTCAGTAGTCCCTGTATATCTGCAGATGTACATATATAGTGTACGGTTAGAAGAGGGCCTAACTACTCAAAGAAACAGGCATCTGTTTGGTCTTTTGCGCTTTTTCTTTTCCAGTGCTGACGTTTCGCCCACTAGGGCATCTTCAGAGCAACTGAATAATTTTAAGAAGTCAACCTATATTTATAGTCAAAAAATTTTAATCACAAGAATTTATGTCCATATAAGGTCCTTCCGGTTCTTCATAACACGTTTAAGCTTCGTCCTTCTTGCTGTTGTTGTTGTTGTTTTGTCATTCTTCTTCATTGTATCCCGGTTGCTGTTCTTGTTGTTCTTTGTCATTTCACGTGAGATTGTTTCTTCGATGTTGTTGTGTTCTTTCTTGCTGTTGTTGTTGCTATTGTTCTTCGTTGTCTTTGTTCTGATTGATGTTGTTGTTGTT
>REGL01000114.1:224024-235794 GCA_004194395.1 Aurelia aurita complex sp. Pacific | reverse complement strand
TACATACCTTTCAAGCAGTAATCTTCCTCTGTAGAAACAAAATAGATCCATCGCAGCTACGAGAACTCTTTCCCGAATCAACCGTTTTTGTACGCAACAAGAACAACAGTCTAAATAGCGCCTCCTTATTGGTGAAAACTAAATTCTAGCAATTTGATTGGTCAATATGGATCCACACCATATGGGCCTAAAGTGGCTACACTTTATAAGAGTAATGAAATGAGTCCCTACTGAGCAAGTGATATCTGCAAATCAAAGAACGCAGGGAAACAAGGGACGAAATGTCATAAGTCTAGTCATCGAGTTCCTACTATGAATTGACCTTACAATAGATTGCTAATAAATACTATAGTTTACCAACAAAACATCACTACAAAAAACACTACATTTCGATGGATGGGAAAGAATGGGCGCTGCGATTCACTCAGAAATTTAAGGGAACTCTGCCCATTTCCCAACAAACATGAAAAAACCGACCCCCAGAGATCACCCTCGGAAACGGTCTTCCGTGCCCCCAGAGCAGATAGAGCCACCTTAACTGAATCTCTTTGTTGCTCTCAAATATGCCTCCTCCCTTGAAGAACTTCTATTGAGGCATGATGATGTTTCAACACATGTAAAGAACTTACAGAAACTTTAGAAGTTTACAAAACGCTCCACCACTTAAATCCGTCATACATCTGGGAGCAATTTCAAACAAAATCTATAACTTACAATTTACGAAAACAAGTTTTATGTGATCTTCCTCAGAGGTCTCACACAATAAAATATGGGATAAAGTCCCTCAGATTTAGGGGAGCTATGCTGTGGAATACCCTAAACGATGATGTAAAGAATATAGCGTCTGTTGCAGCTTTCAAAAAAGGAAATTAAAACTTGGGATGGAACCAGTTGCCTTTGTACCATTTGTAAATAGACATTGAATTCCTTTGATTAGCATGTATTACTTTAGTTTATTGTAAATAGTTGGTGTAAATAAGCTTTATTCTTTTAAAACTATGTAAATACCAACTGTAAATAAATATATGAATATATGAATGAATGAATGAATGAATGAATGAATGAATGAATGAATGAATGAATGAATGAATGAATGAATGAATGCCATCGACGCTTCTAAAAATTATACGATTTGCAACTTAACGGTTAAGTTGTTGACTCCAAACAGCAACAGTTGGCATAAGGATTTTGAATCAATTGATGTAATAGCAATCACAGGAATGTAAGGATGTGTACCTCCCTGGTAGAGGACTTACCTTCAGTGGTTGAATCTCTCTCAGCTTCCAGCACAGTTTCAGCTCTTTGCTTTCGAACCTCTGAAAATACAAACAAATGAAATTGAAATTAGCAAATTCAGTAGTTGTTAGGACCAGAAGGATTTTGCTACTGCTAATATAACAAAATATGCTGCTATAATACTAAGCGAGCGCGAACAAGTTTTGGGGAATACAAAGCTAATGTCTTTAACCTTGTTTTTATGAAAAGGATGCATAAACTAGCAACTGAAAGTCCCACAATTTGGCAGCTCAGATTTATCTGAGGGAAATTTATCTGCATTTGATAGTTCTCTTACGTATTACCATTGCTGCGCTATTTTGGAAAAAATGCTGGGATTTGAAATTAAACGAATGTGAAAACTCTAGGATTTGTTTCAAACATTTTTAGCCACAATAATTTGGCCCTGTTAACAGTTTTTCTTCAAGGCCCAGTTTAAACATCGTTTTCTTACCGTGTAGAATTTAATGGATGCTGCTAAAAACTTTTAAGTGTCAAATTAAATTCGACATAAAAACGATGTTAAACTCACCTGCCGTTTTGAAAAGATAAAACGGCAGAAGTTTACCAGCTCTGTCGTATCAAACAGCAGAAAAACGACTTGATTTAAAAATTGTATTTCTGCCGCGTTTAATTAGTCAATTCTAGGCCATGGCCGCGGTTTCTACGCGTGATCAGCCACTGCACTTTAGCATTTTGAAAAATTGCCATTTTAACTATCTTAACCTCAATCCGACACGGCAAAAAACGATGTTGAAATCAGATTTTTAGACACGGCAGAGCCTGCCGATTTAATACAGTTTGATTCGACACATCAATAAAATGATGTTTAAGCTAGGCCTAAGTGTTGATAACAAAAAGATTCCACAATCATTGGCAACAAACAAAATAGCGACATTTAAGTTAGCATTTGAGAAATTGCAATATGAACATTTCGCTACACGTTTTTCTTTTATAAGAAACTTGGATAAGCCCATAGAACTAAAGGTTTCTTAATTTCACGTAAAAATTTCAGCTTTTTAGTACTAAAAGTTTCTTAATTTGTTTCTTATTTTTTGGATGCATGTAGTTTCTACCACTGCCACGTTTTCGTTTCTTGACAGACAGCGCAATTTTTAGCAAGAAGGAGAGTTCTATTTGACTCAAAACATAAATTTGTCATGACTATTAGTAAAAAAAACTAAAGCTCGACGACAATTTTCCCATGATTTCCTTGTACTTGGCTTTAAAAGTTTCTCAGCAATTCTCAAGCATAGTACTTGAGTTTCTTAAAACTTTCGCCATCCTAGTACTGGTTTCTTATAAAACAGTTTCCAATATAAAAAACGTGTATTCCTTCTATCTACACTATTATTCAAACAGGGTTCAATTTTCTTGAGAAACCTGTACATCTAAAGAAAAATATATTAGATAACGGACTCATCATACTAAACCCATAAACACAACAAAACACCGTAATCTGTAGAAAGAAGACTGTTAACTCATGTAAAAGAACATCAACCAAAATAAACCAAAAACGCGTTTCGTCGAGTGTGCGACAAAACGCGGTTTTGGTTATTCAACGTTGTTCTTTTATGCAGTTACTGGTGAGTTACTAACTTATTTCTTTCCATTCAGGTTTTAAGATTAACTCGTTTTTCTCTTGCAGGACTCAACAGTTTTCTCTCTAGTTACAGGTTTATTTTGGTTGTTGTTCTTTTACAGGAGTTAAAGGACAAGTCCGGGGTTGGTATAAATGATGATAAAACACAAGATAATACTGCTATGAATGATGTATGATACTTTTTTCCACTATTTTTCGCCTTCTCCTTGTGAAATTACGTTTTCAAATAAGCAATTTGAGCGAAGTGACGTCATATCGCGCAAACGAAAATGAGGTTGTGTGATTGTTTTTCGTAAGGCGAAAAATAGTGGAAAAAAGTAGCAGTATTATCTTGTATTTTATCATCAATCATACCAACCCCGGACTTGTCCTTTAACAGTCTTCTTTCTACAGACTATGTTGTTTTGTTGCGTTTATGGGTTTAGTACGATGAGTCCGTTATTAAAGGCTATTTTCAAAATTTGTACCACAGATCATTTGTTTAAAAAATATATTATAATCACCATTAACATCATCTTCACTATTGGCTGTACTATCCGATTTGCTCTCACGTGGACTTCTTACAGGGGATACTGTACTTTCAAATACATCATTGGTTGTTTCTGCATCTGAAATTCAATAAAATACATTTGCTTATTCCAAATATTTGACAATTACTTTCGAAATTTTTTTCATATATTCATAAAATTTTACATTACATGTTACCTACTATACTTTCTAATTACTATACCACAATACAACACTACAAGTAAGATACCACAGGCAGCAAAAGACAATGACTACGCCCTTGGCCATTAACATAAAGACATGCAAATAACTGAAGATTAAGTAAAACAACTACAAAAAACTACACATACAATTAACTACTGATAAATATTGGGAACTGTTTCACATTTGATATAAGGCCAGCATAGGCGCAAGATGCCGAACGATAGGATTTTGGTATGAATTCTACAAATAGAGACTTCTGAAAAAATAGAGTGAGCGGAGAAGCTAAATGTTCGAAACCATATTCACAGGTCTTTTGAAAACTGAAGAAAAAAGAAACTTTTGGCCAAAATTTCTTCGAAATAACTATTCATGAAGGGCCATTGCCGAAAGTTTAGTTTCATACGTCCAAGGTCGCATTCAAGGCTAATATCATTGAATGTCAAAAAGTCGTATCAAATTTCGAAATTTCGTATCAAACTTAACTTATAACTAAATAAAGAAACTTTACTGATGCTAATAGACCTATAGGATCTAACATCCTAACTCCTCTCTTACTTAGACAATATTCGCTTCTTGATTTCGTAAAAACATGACTAACAATTTACTCGAATTGACTGATGTTTACAGAATATTTAGGCCATTTGACGATGANGTTGTTTCTGCATCTGAAATTCAATAAAATACATTTGCTTATTCCAAATATTTGACAATTACTTTCGAAATTTTTGGTATGAATTCTACAAATAGAGACTTCTGAAAAAATAGAGTGAGCGGAAAAGTTAAATGTTCGAAACCACATTCACAGGTCTTTTGAAATTGAAGAAAAAAGAAACTTTTTGGTCAAAATTTCTCCGAAAAAACTGTTTATGAAGGGCTATTGCCGAAAGTTTAGTTTCATACGTCCAAGGTCGCATTCAAGGCTAATATC
This sequence comes from Aurelia aurita complex sp. Pacific, assembly GCA_004194395.1. NCBI lineage: Eukaryota > Metazoa > Cnidaria > Scyphozoa > Semaeostomeae > Ulmaridae > Aurelia > Aurelia aurita complex sp. Pacific. The sequence goes on along the minus strand of REGL01000114.1, from coordinate 231,277 downwards.
ATTGGTTCTCAAAAAGTCGTATCAAATTTCGAAATTTCGTATCAAACTTAACTTATAACTAAATAAAGAGACTTTACTGATGCTAATAGACCTATAGGATCTAACATCCTAACTCCTCTCTAACTTAGACAATATTCGCTTCTTGATTTCGTAAAAACATGACTAACAATTTACTCAAATTGACTGATGCTTACATAATATTTAGGCCATTTGACGATGGCAAACCCAGAACATTGTTCTTTACGCTGTGGTAAATCCCTTTTGATGTGGCCGGTAAAATCCTTTCGTTTGATCACTTTCTTATGACGGTAAAAATCTCTCTGTTAGATTTTTTGTGGCGGCGGAGATCCTGTTGTTTGTTGGAACCCCCCCTTGTCCTCTGTGGCTCTGTGGCAAAACCTTTTAACCATAGCAAATGGGTTTTGAATAATCAGTTTTATTTGCTAAATAATCTGCAAGAACGTTCATTGCGGGTAAGATTGAGAGAGAAACTCTGTCTTGTGAGGGCCTAAGAGTGTTTCTTAGGGCTGGCATGAAAAGTCATGCATTTTACGGCGTCTAATCTTGCTTTGGCAGAAGCCAGTGTTACTCGAGCCACGCCGGATCTTTTCGTCTCCAGGTTAGTTCTGTTGGACTTTTCCAAGTTTCACCTTTCGATTACTGTTCGAGTTTTTATTGCTCAATTGACTGAGGAATGAAAATGAGACTTGGGCAAGCTTACAGTTCTGTTAGGTAAAGAGAAGTGTTTGAAACTGCTTTTAATTCGATTAATAAAGAGGTGTGGGCCATCCATGGCGGTACTGCAATACCAGGACAACCCGTGCCCGCGGTGAAGCAAGCTTCAGACCGACGAGCTAGTTCCAAAAATCAGTTTAATAAAAGGGCATCCTTGGATGCCTATCAGATATTAAGCTGATAAGAACAGATACTACACTTGATCTTAGCCAAAAGGCCGAGAAGCGATAATGATTAATCTTGGGCAGTAGGGGTACTTGGGTGATAGATGGAATCTTCACGGTGGTAGCTGGCTATTTCGAAATCGAGCTATGTGAGTGAGGTTAGCTTAGAGTAGGTGTTCAGGTGGCTGTAGCGATGAATATCAGTTCAGCGGAGGAGGAAAATTACAACAATTCTGCGCAGGAGGCCATGGAAAAGTGGACTGAACATTTTCAATGTCAAAATTTTATGAATTATTTAGGGGGGGGGGTTTGGACATGACAGGGTAGTTTTATGTATTGCATTTTAAGTAGTATTTAGGGTTTAACTATATATTTAATTTGTTAACTTAAATCTTTGTTTGTCTAGTGTTTGATTGATCTTACTGAACTTGATAACAGGCAAAGCTCGAAATGTTGTCAAGATTTCTATCAGTTCGAAGCGCAGTTTAAATTGGTATATTTGTTAGTTTTTACAATAATTGTACAACATGTATCCAAAAGGACTATTCTAAATTTTAAATCTCTATGCCTGCAGCACCAATGATTTTGGCCATCTACCGAAAACAGTAAAGTTGGACAATGAGTTCGCGATCTTTCAGGATAAGTCTTCTATGCAAGCGAGGGACGCATCACTCTGTAAAAATCTCGTACACCTTTGGCACAAATTCTTTTGTTTTCAAGAAAAATCCGGAAAAATCCCTAAAAATCCTATTGTTTTAAAAACTCTCGTACGCCTCTTCGAAAGAGTAATATCCCTCTCGTATGCAAGATTCTAGATAAATTAGCGTTTGATTGCCTTTGAAGAGGTTTTCAACAAGTTCTTTCAGGCCTTTCTAAAATTGATGAAAATTCTAGGCATTCGAGGATGTTGGAAGCCTTCTGCTTCGTTGTATTTTAGAATCACACCATGAAAGAAATGTACCCACTGTTTAAAGAATAACGTTGCAAAAAACTATTAAACTGATTTGAAAATTGTAACTCGAATTTCGCAAATATATTTTTAATTTACCAAGAAAATCAAATAAGTGTTGGTGTGTTCGAATAAATATGGGATCATTAATTACATACTATGATAAGTAGTTTTAAAGAAGAAAATCTATGAAAGTCTATTTCTTAAAGTCTGTCATATTGCTTACAACTAGTTTGGTTATTAAGCCGTTTTTGAAAGAACTCATACTGTAAAAGATCCAGAATCTAAGACCAAAATTCAGTCATAAAGTGATAATAACTGGTATCATGTAAGGGCCAAATTTTGTCATTTTTGTCACTGAAGGATGGATGGCTTAAGCTCATTTAAACCATTTATAGCTGAACAAAGAGACAATATTTTATCAACATCTTTAGTCCTTCTGCAATCGTTTACAAAAACCTTGAAATAACCCATCTACTGCAGCCAGCGTCATGATGGTGGTGTGACCAATTTTAATTTTTCTCTCTTAACACTGCCCAAAACATACACCATGTGCGGCTAAATCAAGCACCTCAAAATAAAAAAATCCTTAAATTTAGCTTTTGCAGTGAGTTGAATGATGTGTAAAATCACAATTGGTGTGCACCGGGTACAAAAAGCACTGATGATTACAAAATCAATCTATTTGTGCATGTAAAGCTTCTAGCTTGGTCATAAATGACAGAAAGAAATGCACACTATCATTAGAGACTTCAATGATGATAAAAATTAGAAAATGTTGACTCTTAGGCAAGATTGGGTATTTTGCTCAAAAACTATAGCTCAAAAAAAGGTTTTTCAACGTGTAATTTTTCTACCTGGCTGTATCAAAAGCAAAGATTTTATCATCTATGAATATTTTTGGGCTTTTGACAAAACGACTCGAAGAGAAAATTTTATCAAAGGTTTGATGATCAAATTTTGGTGATTTTTTAAACAGGAAGAATACTTTTTTTCGGACACCCGGTACATTTTTCCACATTGTCAAAACAGTCACCTGTGTTTGATCCAAAAAACAAAACTACATACCTCCATCAACATAAATGGCATCAGAGGATTCCGAGGCAGTCTGAAGACGACTGGAGCTTTCACCGTCAATGTTCTTCAGGACCAGTTCATTGCTAAGATCTTCGAACGATTCTGCTGCAAACAATGTAGAGTCCAATTTTCTAGGAAATAATGCAGAGAGATAAGTAAAGATTTTCCATTAAAGGTAAACGGTACTTTTGGCTTCAAAAAAGGAGTTATGGAAAAAAACAGGGAGTTGAAAAATTCCTCTAGAGAAGACAGGAAAACCATATGATGATAATATGCGGAAGGCCTGTACTGTGCAACTGTATGTATAAGTAGGCACTTTATTTGGTTTCCATTCAGTCATTATCATCAATGACAGAAGAGATGTGCAAGTAGTCATAATGACTGTGATGTCATGCATCCAGCCAGCACACAATGACAAATATTTTGTCAGATTTGCAAGCTGGAAACTTTGATAAGTGCATGCAGAAGTTACTGTAGCAAAATAGTTTTTGCAGCATGTGCAGGATTGCATGCCTGCCTCAGAGAGTCTATCTTTTTTATCATTTAATATTTTACATCATTTTATCAGTGCTATAAAACAGCACATGTGTATGTGTATTCTTTAGTTGAGGGTGGCATGAGCTTCAGTGCCGAAACGTTCTTATAATTTTATAATAGTTTATGTCCTATTTGATCATGTTTCAACTAATTGATCATGTCTTGATAATTATTACTGGATTTGTCACTAACATGGACTTATCAACATATATACTTGAATTTGTCATAATAAAAATATGATACTATATTTTCATTGGCTCAATCATTTTATTGTATCAATCTGAGGGTCAAAAAACGGAGATAAAGTGAAACTGTTCGGTGTTACACAATTGTCATCAGATTTATCACTTTGTTATCCACTTGCAAATTTTTTGTGTGACCTTTCCTTTCAATTGGTATTTTCCAAATGTTGCACATCATACCTTTTGATGCTCACCCACAGTTCAAGCAATTGTGATTTACATACTGAAACTTGATGGTGCACCTGTCTATAGAGTGTGGCAGTTCTCGACAAGATCTAATGTGTGCAGACTAACTTGGGCAGATTTTGTAATACAGTACCAAAGTTGCGTTTAATTGACACCTCAATTCAAAGCGATTAGCGACTGCAGACAAAGGAAATTATCTCAACCAGTAATTCAAAACAAACAAAGCCGCAAAAGTTTCCCCAAAACTAGGGGGCAAACTCTCGCCTTGTGCAAGCGAAAGGTAGTTTTTAAGAGAAGTTATGTGCTTATAACGACAGAAGAAGGATAAATCTAAAGTTCTGTCTTGCGGATTTTGTTTATTTGATTCAGGTGCTGTTTTGTAATCGTTTCCTTTAAGCCCTAAATATGCGAGAATTACAATGCCTTCTGCTGGCCTTCTGAATCAAATAAACAAAATCCGCCACACAGAACTTTAGATTTACCCAATCTTCTTTTGTTATAAGCACGTAACTTATCTTAAAAACCACCTTTCGCTNATATCTTGAGAATTCTTGAGAACCAATCTCTTGTACCAATGAAGAAGTCTGATCAGGATGTGAAGAATTCTAAAAATTCTTGTCATATTAATAATTTACATTAAAGCTATTATATAAGAACCTTTCCCAGTTTCAGCCTCTTAGGGGTTCTTATTTAGGGGGTTTTAAAGATTGAATTTCAGCCTCTAGGTTCTTATAAAAACAGGTTCTTTTATGCGGGTTTCTACTGTACCTCAATCTGGAATTTAGTTTCCGATTTTCTTAGTAAATTACAAATATATTTGTGAATTTCGCAAATATATTTTTAATTTACCAAGAAAATCAAATAAGCGTTGGCATGTTCGAATAAATATGGGATCATTAATTACATACTATGATAAGTAGTTTTAAAGAAGCAAAATCTATGAAAGTCTATTTCTTAAAGTCTGTCATATTGCTTACAACTAGTTTGGTTATAAAGCCGTTTTTGAAAGAACTCATACTTTAAAAGATCCAGAATCTAAGACCAAAATTCAGGCATAAAGTGATAATAACTGGTATCATGTAAGGGGCAAATTTTGTAATTTTTGTCACTGAAGGATGGATGGCTTAAGCTCATTTAAACCATTTATAGCTGAACAAAGAGACAATATTTTATCAATATCTTTAGTCCTTCTGCAATCGTTTTCAAAAACCTTGAAATAACCCATCTACTGCCACTAGCGTCACAATGGTTTGACCAATTTTAGCACAATAGCATTTACCATCCAAGTTACCCGTTTTGCTCTTAAAAGATGAGAGCTAATTCTTCTCTCTTAACACTGCCCAAAACATACACCATATGTGTGGCTAAATCAAGAGCCTCAAATAAAGAGATCTCAAAATTTAGCTTTTGCAGTGAGTTGAAGGATGTGTAAATCACAACTCTGGTTTATTGCATTATGACTTTCCAAAACAGCGCACCGGGTGCAAAAAAGCACTGATGATTACAACATCAACTTATTTGTGCAATCATGTAAAGTTTCTAGCTTGGTCATAAATGACAGAAAAAATGCACATTTTAATAAGAGACTTCAATGATGACAAAAATCAGAAAATTTTGACTCATAGGCAAGATTAAGTATTTTGCTTAAAAACTATAGCTCAAAACAAGGTTTTTCAACATGTAATTTTTCTACCTTGCTGTATCAAAAGCAAAAATTTTATCATCTATGAATATTTTTGGGTCTTTGACAAAACCACTCAAAGAGAACATTTCATAAAAGGTTTGATAATCAAGTTTTGGTGATTTTTTCAAACAGGAGTACTTTTTTGGGACAATCAGTAATCTTCCTACATAGCCAAAACAGTCACCAGTGTTTGATCCACAAAACAAAACTACATACCTCCATCAACATAAATTACATCAGAGGATTCCGAGGCAGTCTGAAGACGACTGGAACTTTCACCATCAATGTTCTTCAGAACCAGTTCATTGCTAAGATCTTCAAATGATTCTGCTGCAAACAATGTAGAGTCCAATTTTCTAGGAAATAATTCAAAGAGATAATTAAGGATTTTCAATTAAAGGTAATACAAGTACTTTTGCAGTTTGTTTATACAATTTGCTAGTACCCCCAACATTCAGATGCGCCAGAATTTACTTCAGAACAAGCTTCCCCGCACCAAAATCAAAGAATGCAATCTGGAAATTTGGCCTCTCTATAATACAATAATACAATAAGGCATTTATTCATGGACTATTATGGATGTCTTTTATAATTTGCAGCATTTTTCTTGGTTGGTACGTTACTGGAGTCCCTGGATTCCAGGAGTTCTTCACAATGACCCCAGATATCTAGGTAGGGGGTTCTGCACAAAATCCATGGATTTCCAAATGGTTGGAATTCAAGTGACAAGTCTGGAAATTCTATGTAATTTGGATTTCTCACCACTACTGGCACTAGAAACTTTCACTGACCAAAGCAAACCTCTTCAAAACCAGTCATTAGTTCATCTGAATAAAATCAATTCTCTTACCCTGCACCAGGCTCTTCTCCTTGCTCAATGTCTTCTACTTCATCATTTACTGCGACTTCCCCACTTTTCACCGCAGCTTCGGCCATCACTATCCGCCATCAAGGAAATTGTGGATATATAGAAACAGCCTCGATTTCACAATTCTTTAGCAAAAATGAGGCTGAAGCCTCCGCAATTTGTAGATGAACAATCAACAAAAGCAAATGAGCAATCATAGTGGCAATCATGAGCAATCAACCACGAGCAATCAATGAGCAGCAATCAACCATTAGCAATCAACAAAAATCTTTTCCTATTGATTTTCATCTTTTTCTGCTCCACTCCACACTTGCATGTTAATTATTGGATATTGAATGGTGTGTTCAAATTGGTCAATCCAACAAAAAAGATTGGTTGAAATTTTACCTGGCTAAGGGCCTGTTTACATGGGAGTTTTCAGCCCGGGCTGAAAATTCAGCCCTGCTACCCGAGGTGAAAATAATTTGCCATTACATGGAGAGTTTCAGCCCGGGCTGAAACTCTGTTTAGTGCGAAAAATAGACAAAAGCGCATGCGTCATTGATTTTTCAGCCCGGGCTGAAAAAATATTGGCCATTACATGGGCGCGCGTCACGTAAAACAATGTGGATTAACATGCTAATCAAGGGATTAACGTTTCATCTCGGCTAGCACAAGGTGAGATGAAATTTCAGCCCGGGGCGAAACATTTTCCATGTAATGGCAAATTGATATTTACAAGCTTTTGACCGTAGAGGAGGGCTGAAGTTTCACCTCGGGTAGCAGGGCTGAAGTTTCAGCCCGGGCTGAAAACTCCCATGTAAACAGGCCC
>REGL01000114.1:202563-216255 GCA_004194395.1 Aurelia aurita complex sp. Pacific | reverse complement strand
TGAGACAGAATCTAGTATAGTATCCATTAATTTTCAATATGCGCATACTAACCGGTTTTGTGTTGTACAGTAAAATATGAATCCCCAGGTCTTAAAGTACAGACCAAGCTTGCGAGGGCTGTGCAATAAGACCGAGGGCTTTATATTTTCCTGTACAACTACAAAACCGGTTAGTATGAGTTTTATTACCTGATAGCTTCTAATTTTGACTTATACCATTTAGTTAAACTCATTTTGTTACTGTTATGTCGTTTGAGTTCATTGTAAATCTTACAGGCCTAAATTAGTTGCTGTGGTGACAAAAACGCGTCCTTGTATCGTATTATACAAGGCTACGGGAAAACCGCGGGAAATGTGCGATTAGCCAATGGGATTGGCGGGATTCTTGTATTGCCTCGTTGTTGAAACGTCAGTCAGGTAATAATCATTCGTAGTGACTGTATACAGTTTAATAATTCGTGTCTTTGTATATTGGCCATGGAGTAGTCATTGTCTAGCCTTTCGTGTCATTGTCTTTCGCGCTCCCCATGGTATCGTACCTGTAGTGTTGTATAGTAATTAGAAAGGTATAATAGAATGTAAGATATATTTTAAAATGTTATATTTGAATAAAAAATAAAAAAATAACAAAATTAAAGAAATTAAAAATGCGCATATGCTTCAGATTTTAAAAAGATGGTAAGATCTACACATTCATATGATGACAGTACAACTTGAAAACGATAAAATCGTTCCAAAAGCGTCGAAAAACGTTCCATCGTCAGCATTTTCGAGCGTTGACACCATACAGTTTTCAAATGTTGCCAATAAGATCTCATTATTCAAAGTCTGCCTTTTTCAAATTGTGCGACATAAAAAATGCCGTTTTCGTGTGAATAGGAGACCTTTCCGTAACAATTTCATGTCGTTTTAAAATTGTGCCGATATTCTGTGAACTCAGTCTTAATCTTCAACAGAAAATAAATGTATAATCACCTTGATCCCCCTCGTCCCTGAAAAAGAAATGATAACTTCGTTTAAATACGTAGTAAACAAGATAGCCATGCCTGCTAGATCACCAATTACATCCTCAGCGTATGGAGGAAAGACTACAATGTTAAGTTTACATTCAAGGAATAATTTTGGCAAGTATTTCGGTGATGCAAAATAAACTACTATTGCGTGAAATGGACGAATGCAATTTCTAGCATTTTCAGATTAAAGGCAGTATGTCTCGCATCTGATTGGGTGATAATGACAATGCAAAGAATGAGAGAATTGAATGGCTCCTTATCCTACTGAATTTCTACGGCCACGGAAAGTGATAACGACCAGCTCTCCCTTTAATCTAAATACACACATTCACAAAGACGTCTATTGCGTTGAGCTCTTCTGACTTTATTGCAGCCAATCAGATACGTGACAGACTGCCTTTAAACAAGTTTTCACAGTTTAACAAGATCCAAATACTTTTGCATTGAGTATTAGCAGTTCAAACGGCCAATTTTTCAAATTTAATGTTTGGTGACTTAGTATGAAATAGATAAAAAACCATAGCTCTTGAAAGCTAAGCATCTGCGGTAAAGTAAACATTGCACTTCTCGTAAATTCACGGCACTTGCCAACAAATTTGCAATACGAAGATCAAAGCAGTAAGCATTTGCATGAATGGCATACTTTACCAAAAAGTACACAAATCCAAAGATTATAAGAAAAATAATAGAAGATACCATGAATGTTTAATCTCTTTTGAATCGCACGATCCTCTTAGACTTGTATTGTCTCCTTATACCAAACCTCTTACGATGAAAATCTTTGGACGAACACTTCGCATGCTGCGGTGCCTAGCTAGGATTTATTTTCACAAGTCTCAAGTCAATGCTAAGAGAACAGCTAATTAATGGTTGTTTAATGGGTCTTGGTCATTTATAAATAATGTTCTCAGCGGACAGTTGAATGTGCTCAGCGGACAGTTGAATGTTCTCAGCGGATGTTCTCAGCGGACAGTTGAATGAACATTGCGTGAAATTGCTTGGACAATTGAGTGACTTCTTTCCCGGAAAAGAAGGGAGACCATGTTGGTAGATAAATACCCTGCAACTCCAAATGCTTGAGATAAACTTCCTGGCAAGCCGGAACAGTTAACGATATGGACCTAAATTTTCGTTCTTATGTGAATCAACATTAATGGTACACAAAGTAAAGACAATTATAAGCCCCGTGTGGCTCTTTTAAAGGGCATATGTCATGAAGCTGATTGGTTCATGCAATACAATTCTCTCTATTGTTTATTACAAAGCACAGGATTGAGGCTGAATTTTCATTGCAATAACAATTCACGAAACAGAAATAAAAAGTCACGAAACAATGGAATTCCACTCCAAACTTGTTTGTTGTATTAACCAATTGCTAATGTGACATGTGCTTTAAAGTACTGCGTAAAAAACATGGATAAAAGTTGCATGCGCTCGCACGTATTTCAAATCATATGGATTTTGAGAAATTAAGGATTATGATGAACACTTTCGTTATCTCTTTTTTTTCTATTCAATATAAAATTTTACAAACAAGCTACTTCAAAGCACTACGTACGAGCTACTTTACTTCACTACAAGGACGATACCACGGAATGCAAGAGACCATGACAACTCCGCAGTCATTAACATAGAGAACGTGTAACTAAACTAAATTAAATGTACAGCTACGAAAAATACACATCAAAAATTTCTACTGATAAATACTAAGGTTCGTTTCACATTGTATGTCGAGCTAACTTTGGGCATTCAGGTCTTTTTCACAAGAATTGGTGAACTGGAGATTTAATTATCAAATTAGAATGGATTGTGCCCAATGAGTCAAACATACAATGTGAAACAAACTTACAGCAAAAAGAAAGAGAAGCAAAGGGACTTGGGGACTATGAATTGTAAACAAACGGAAATGCTGTGAATTTCCTTACTTAAATCGACCAGTTTGGTGAATGAACTTTAGGGTCAGTTCAAGTACATGTTTATTAACGTCGCTAGAAAGGTATTTATCACCATACAATAAAAGTTGTATCAGAGCGCTGTTTGAAAGANCGACGCTGGTATCGTGGCCTTTCCTTTTTCAAATATTAAATTAACGTACCTGGGCCTCGTTTACATTCATAGTTTCGTTCTGATACGTGTTTTCTTTCACTTTATTTGTTTCTTCTGCTGCTGTTGCTCCATCACCCTAGCAACGAAATGGAATACTACTTGAAGGTAACTGCATTTAGCATAAGATTCTGCTAACACGGAGAAGCATATTTGTTGTTAGATACAAAGTAAACACAAGCGTATTAGAAGCTACAATTTTACAAGGCAGCCTAGGTTGTTACACAATGCATTATACAATGGCTTCTTTTAAAATAGGGGTCTAATTTGAACATTTCAGCCTGTAGGTTCTTCATCTCTTCGCCTACTAAGTTGTTATAAGCGGGTGTTTACTGTGCATAAGAGCCCCCTACTAAATTGTTACACAATGAATTATACAATGGCTTCTTATAAAATAGGGGTCTAATTAGAACATTTCAGCCTGTAGGTTCTTCATCTCTTCGCCTACTAAGTTGTTATAAGCGGGTGTTTACTATGCATAAGAGCCCCAAATGAGAGCGTTCCTGAAGCTGTCTTTGTTGCGTTCAGTTCTGTCAATACCATGCTGTAGATCAAGCAATCAATTAATCGTAATAAAAAGAAGAAATTGATTTACTATGCAAAGACTTCGTGCAAAGCATTACGATAATCAACCTCACCTCTTGAGCACTTCTAAAATATGATTGCCTTTCATGATAGCAAATATTTCGACCACTGTTAGATAATCTGTAAACTTAAATCAGCCTAAGACCACCCGGTGCAAGGGCGTTTCCCTATTTCAAGGGCATGTCCAGTGCCATACACTTTGACCTTAGCCACTGTGGCCTCTGATTCCCCAACAACACAAATCAACGGCTACAGGCTCTTGAGAGGCCAACGAAAAAGCCACCGAAAAGGCCGAGGCGCAAGAAGTGAACTAGGAATTACTTCTAAAGGACTCCAAAATCAAAAGCGGATCTCCGGACAGGGTCCTATCAACTGCGACCTTGTAACCTCTGACCTTCGTATCTGATCAATACCTATTATCATGTCTTCGGGTTCAAACTTGACCAAATAATATCAAAGTGAAAGTGATTTAAAGTGATTTGTGAACAAGTTTTCACGTAAATAACACTAGCAGCAAGAAAGAATGCTCGTTTAAAGGGTAGAAAATCGACGTCAGAATTGCAGCAAAGAAGCCCATGCACATCAAGGCGCAGAGGACGTCAAACCCCCATCTCGGTCAATGAAAAGAAAGGACCATGTGACACGAATCAGCAGCAAATTTGACAACAAACGTCACGTTATGCAAACAGCAGACAGCAAAAAGCATACGTCAGAGGGGCTTCGTCGCTAAATTATGAACAAATCTGTAAACTCCAACTGACGTCCCTTAAGACTCCTTAAATCTGCTATTTTGCAGAACAGCTGTAACGTCCATAACGACGAATTTTGAAAACTTTATCATACAAGGGGTGATTTAGAGGAATTTCAAGCTGTAATGTTAATCTGTATAATCAGCCTCCTACGAAAATATAACAATAAATGGCTGTAAAAACATATTGATCACTGTCACAATCGACCAAATAGAAGATTTTAAGATTAGCACAAAATCATGTTTCAAAGATATTGAAACGCATGATGACTTTTTTTGGTTAAAAAACACAGATTTCGCATTGTTTGCACCATTTCAAGTAAGATGTGATCCTAGACTGATGACATTCGTCTAAGTTTTGCTCCAATGAATTGAAATTGTTATTTAGGGGGTATCGTTGGGGGGGGGGGTGAAGCAAAACAAGGGCTTGTATAGTAGGTATAATTTGATCCTTGCCTAGGATTTTAGATGATGGATCCAAAAGAATATCCATGTTTTTTCGGTGATATTTATGTAAAGTACTAATCAACAAGCACAGCCTTCGTAATATGAAAATGGGCCGTGTGCGGCATTTCGCACGTCTAGGTTAGTTTAGGCGTGCGATACGAAAGTGCTAACTTTCATCATCATGATTGCGATTATTTGTCATTTTTCATTCTTGTTCTCAAGAAATATGGGGTGGTGGTTTCAAGATGACCTTTCATATCGTAAACTACCGTAAATTATGAAAGCTGATCGATAACGGCGTTTTATTGCCCCCAGATATAAGCTTGTGAGGGTGATCACCCCCAATATAGCGTCGCTTTTTTCGAGTGTTTTTTTTTTGCTCTACATTGATAAGCTTTCAATACGTTGTTCTTGCATCGGTGAATGCTCTCTTCCACGAGACTTATGGCTTATTTTCCTGTCGAGAAGGGAGAAGGCAGGCAAGAAAATTTATGTTACCATATATGAAGTCATTGCTTACTTATGTTCGGAACATAAGTAAGCAATGACTTCATATATGGTAACATAAATGGTAAATCTCATAAAAATCAATGAAAGAAATGATTCACTTGTTTAATGGCAGTACCTGCCACAACAATCATTACAGGCAAAAGCTGACATTAAAAATGACCCTTTCCTTTGAGTGGGTGGTCTTGATAACGGTCTTAGCTCGAAACGTCGTGTTTTAATCATACTCTGTTCAAAGTAAAATTTATTTTATTTTTAATGTTTATATCCTCGAAATTCTTGTTTCATATAACAACAAATCCTAATTCTCATAAAGAATAAATAATATTTTCATGTACCATCCATGGCTGAAAAAGATGTAATGTCAACTGGTCACCACCATGGAAGACACTAACAATTCTATATGGTTGATCTTGTAAGAAACAAAAGGGGAGAAACAAGAGAGATTGCCAAAAAACAGCAACACTACACTGTGAAAATATCAGCAAGGAGTCAAATCTTTAAAGGGATTACAAAATGGTAATTGCTTTCCCAGCCTACCCAAACAGCCTAAAAGGAACCCCAGATATTTGAAGTATTCCCCAACGAATGCACTCTGGCAATCTCCGATACCCTAGACATCTCAAGAATGACAGCATCCTCAATGTTTCAACCAGTTTTGAAGCTGTGACTTCTCAAAATCCTCCAAAAAATACAGGCTTGTGTATCATCAATTTTTCAAACACTTCCTTAGGAATTTTGAAATTGCATCAATACTTTTTTCTGCCAAAGATAAGGATCCAATATATGACTGTGTTATAAATGGCATCTACCACTTTCTACCGCCATTCTTTGCATCTCATGGTAAATCAGACAATCAAATCAATCAATCAATCAATCAATCAATCAATCAATCAAAATTCTCTGAGATGCAAAGGGTCATCTCGATTGACCAAAATTTAATTATGTCACAAATCTTAACATTTTTGTTTGCAATTGCTTCAAGGATCAAAACTTTAAGGATGACTGCTAATTTATTCCTTTGGCAGAGCAAAATAATGGCATGAAAGTACACATTATAGGCTAAAGTATTTTACTAAATATCATATTTTTAACCAGAATGTTACATCTTGTGATTTCAAATGAAAAGTCAGTTCTAAAATAATGTACAGTATGAGCTTTTCAAGGATATATGGAACCAATTTGTTTGGAGGTGAGGAATAAAAAATCAAGTTTAATCATTTCTTGTGATCTTTTTAGTACTCCTAAAAACCAGGTAGTTGTAAAAGCACAAATTCCCGCAACATCACAGCAGTCCCCAGATTTTGCAATATGACTAAAAATAATTTGGCCCTTGATAAAATACACATTAGGAGATTTTGATGATCTGAATATAATTTAATCAAATTTTGATGACTTTTCAAAAGCCTTCACTCTCCAGTGGGTAGCATAGGTTTCAAATCTTTAACTCAGTGTAAAAGGTGGGTGTAAAACTCTATGACATATTTCTTCTTGTTGAATGGCTTGAAAGAAACTCTTTAACTCAGTGTAAAAAGGTGGGTGTAAAACTCTATGACATATTTCTTCTTGTTGAATGGCTTGAAAGAAACTAAGTACTTATCTGTAATTCTACCGTTAGACTTTTCAGAAATCTTGAGTATTTTTGACACTACTATGTATTCTACATTTCAACTCATTTGAGGATGTGACATCATCAACTTTCTGAATCATAAACTAGAAGAGTGACAGGTTTTCGCTTGATACCGTATTGTAGACATCTATAAACTGGTTTTCTTGGAAACTATTTACGTTGGGTCAAACAGTTTAGAAATTACGATGGTTTAAAGTCCTTTGAAAACTTTTCTTAAATTCTTGAAGAAAAAGGAAAACACTCTTATTCTGAAAATATTGAAGATGTTAGAACAGTCCAATGGTAAAATTATAGAGAAATGGCTAAAGATGTGACAGAGTGCTTAGGAGTCAAAATTGACAACAGGCTGGACTGGAAGGCTCAAACAGAGAAAGTTGGAAAAGCATTTGCAGCTAAAGTGAAGACAATAAGATCTATGTCTTATCTCCCAAAAGACATGCTTGAAGAGATATACTTCAGAACAGTCATTCCAGTAGTGCTATACATCATTGTTGTATGGGGAAATTGTTCCATAGGAGCTATGACTGGAATTGAAAGAATCCACAGAACTGCAGCAAGAATAATTCATAAACTTGACACAAATACACCATCAGACCAAGTGCTGCAAGTTGCAAAATGGGATTCAATTGATTACATGTACAAGAAAAGACTCATAACATTAATGCATAGAGTCAAAGCAGGAACCATGAACCCAAGAATAAGCTCATTTTTTGAGGAAGAAAATTGCGCATACAATCTGCGTAACAACAAAGACTTCAAAATTCCACAAATAAGATCAGAAAGTGGTAGAAAGTCAGTGTTGTTCAGAGGACCCTTCCTATGGAGTATGATTGATAATGACATTAAAGCTTTGAAACAAGAAAAATTTAAGAAGTGTATACATAAATATAAGGACAAATTAGATAAGATTAATTTTCAATCAGGGACATTAGCAATCAAATCAAAAGATCATTCTTTTGTGTATTGAACATTAAACTTGAATTGACATTTTCCAATTTATAGACTACAGTATTCCATTGGACATTAAGTTTTTCTAGTTACATTTTATCAAGATTTAATTTCAACTATTTACTCAATTTTTTCCTGTAAACATTTTAATCATAGATATAGTTCTTACTTGTAATTTTAACTTATATTTTAGTTTTAGTAAAACAGGTCCACATCAGTTGTACAGCTGCCTTAGATTTAACCTGTAAAATCAAAAATATGTATGTATGTATGTATGTATGTAGTTCCTTTGAAGTCATTCAGTTCAAAGGAATAGGTCATTGAATTTTACACCATACCAGGCTTTCTAGAGATTTGAAACCTATGCTGTAGTGGGTCACTCATTAGTACACTACAGCACTGTAAATCTTTTAACAACTGGAAACCTCTGCTGGAAACAACTCCTTACTATCTGCGTTCATGCTTGTGGCATATTTAGTCCACAAGGTCCACCAGGAAACCACAAAAGCCATTCATTTGAAGGTCAATGACACCTTTTGGCTGATGGTTAAGATTAAGGAAATCACTTCACAAAGATCACTTTATGAGCCACAAAATGTCCAAATCTGATCACATCATATGTCTGATAATTAGCACTAGAAAAGGAGATATAAAATCAAAGGGAACAAAAATATCACAACAAGAGCAACAAGCCATCAGTGTGATTGTTTCTTTGATAAGGGTACACCTCCAAGGAAATTAAAACATTTTGTATGTTCACTGAANCCACAAGGTCCACCAGGAAACCACAAAAGCCATTCATTTGAAGGTCAATGACACCTTTTGGCTGATGGTTAAGATTAAGGAAATCACTTCACAAAGATCACTTTATGAGCCACAAAATGTCCAAATCTGATCACATCATATGTCTGATAATTAGCACTAGAAAAGGAGATATAAAATCAAAGGGAACAAAAATATCACAACAAGAGCAACAAGCCATCAGTGTGATTGTTTCTTTGATAAGGGTACACCTCCAAGGAAATTAAAACATTTTGTATGTTCACTGAAAGATCTCAGAAAGGAAATTTTACCTTGAATGGATAATGAACAAATGTTGTGCTGGCTGTGTTAAGTTAGGAATTCAGCAATTATAAAAAATCAAATTTAAAGAGGTACAAAAAGTGGTTCCGGCAGCACCACAAACCCCACTATGCTGTTGAAAGTCACAAAAAAATTCTCAAGACATCAATGAGTTTGAGATGAAGTGAAGTTAGTATGAGTTGCTCACAGCAGCCATCAGCACTAGTTACCCTTTATGGAGATTCTACAATATGCTAACATCTGGCTTGCGGCAACACTACTGGGTGACTAAAAAAATGTCAGCAAAAGTAGTTCGCTACTGGAATTTATTTTTCTAACAGCTATGAAATTGAAGCATCTTTGTTAAGTTTTTGGTTATTTTCAAAATAGCAGTTCTTTGGTAAACTTGAAAGAATAAAAACATCAGTCCTACAGAACAGCTGCAAAATGGCCAAAAACGCACTACCAGATCTTCAACTTCTTTTCAAATCAATTTCAAATCCTTCTGAGAAATAGCATAACTGATAAAATACTGACCTGAAATGGAAACTGAAATTCATATCTTACTTTTTGCTCTTCAGTTCAGTTTCTTCATTTTAAACAGACTGTTGGAAACTGATTTGGTGCAAATTCAGTTTTTGCAAACAATAATTCAACTCCTAAATCTGAAACATACTCAAACCAAAGTAAAAACAAGCTTTTTGCAAAGTTGCTGCATACTAAATACAAACTAAATGCAAACCCTGCTCTTTTGACACTGACATGGTGGACCTACCAGTCCCAACCAAATCTGTCTTTCCTTAGCAAATTCTGTATCCAAACTTTTATCAACAAACTGACAACTAACCAACCATATGCCCAGGCATTTTCCTTTCTTCCTCTCTTTCCTGTGACAATTGATATCACAAGCATATTACCCAAAATTGAAATTTCAAGAACAGCTGTATCAGCTTTAACTTGTGACATGCTCAGAGACATAGAAACCAGGTAGAGGCACCAGGGAACTTTGGCACATACCCCCAAGATTTTGCAGTGAATCAAAAGCACCCATTTTGTTTCAGGAGTTGCATCTTTCAAGACTGATGCAGCCAGAGTCTTGTTTAGTTTTGTCATTAGGTTGCTTACTTAGTGATTGAGTCAATGTGGTTATGTTTAATTTCCATTATATTTTGTTGTGACGTGCAAAGAAATTGGACATCTATTGGGCTTGACACTATTTTCTGCTGTGCATCACAACTCACATGGCTATGGACATGCTCCCACCAGCATCTAACAGAATAATCTCAAAGACTAAATCTCACCACTGGCATATTCCTCAAAATACGAAAGATACCCACTTCCAATTGGCAGAATTCACTGCTTTGAAAATTTTTATGAAGAATTTTACTTGAAAAAATTACAAACTTCTAGGATTTTCCCTTACTTCAGTGAAAAAAGACCAAAGGTCTGAGAATTTTGCACCTTTAAAGGACAAGTCCGGGGTTGGTATGATTGATGATAAAATGCAAGATAATACTGCTATGAATGATTTATGATACTTTTTTCAACTATTTTTGTCTTCTCCTTGTGAAATTAGGTATTCAAATGAGCAATTTGTGCAAAGCGATGTCATATCCCGCAAACGAAAACGAGGCTGTGCAATTTTTTCCCACCTTTTAATCACTGCTAGCCTCTTTATCGTGTTCTTGTGCCATTTTCAATGCATGAAAAACGGATAAAGAGGCTAGCAGCAATTAAGAGGCGAAAAAACAATCGCACATCCTCGTTTTCTTTTTCGCAATATGATGTCATTTCGCTCAAATTGCATAAATGAATACGTAATTTCACAAGGAGAAGACGAAAAATAGTGGTTTTTTCATAGTATGTAGTAAGTATCGTAATAATAGACCATAAAATAGTAGTTAGTATGGTTGGGGCCTGAACGGGAAATTCGAGTGGTTAATACTCACCTTTTACGGACATGTACGACGTAGAATGTCGTAGATGTGGAGTTCTATGTCACTTTAAACTTCTGAAGGTATTCTTACAACATACTTTAAGGTGGTCCCCGTCAGGTTGACCCAGTCAATGGGTGTTACTGAAAGTGGATTTCTATCTTTGAAGGGGGTAAATATCTAGCAGAGAATCTACCATTCACTAGAAATTGTTTGAAGATAAAGAATGGGCTTAAAATTGCAAAAGGGATGCATTACTGTAAGATGAAAAAGCTGTCAAATAAGATTCTTAATTTATTCAAAGACAGAAAGAAGTTAATATCCACACCATTGCAAGGAGAATCTTTTGCAACCTGCTTCCTCTTACACATTTTCCAAGGACAACCCAGAATTTATGTTCGGGAATGACTTTCATTGGCTAATTTCAAATCAATGCACAGTCTTTCATTCTCTTCCTTGTCATGCGTGACAACTTTGCTGCAAGAAGTATCAGGCAAAGCATGGAGCAAATGTCATCAAATTAAATGAGAAAATGACAAAAAGAACAAAACAGGAGGAAGAGGGTGTGTGCTGAAGGTGAATGAGGAAAATGATTTAGCTTAAAGGAGCTTGAATTGAGTATGTTGCCACAATTTTTGCCAGTTTTCAGATACGATTAGAGCTTGATCAAGCCTGACAATAATCTGACACTAGAATTATTCTAAAACAAACTACAATGAAGCTTGATTGAAATTGCCTCCAGTTCAGAAGATGCATGCTGCAAGCTAGCGCAAGTGGTGCAAATTTCTTACTTGAAATCAAGTTCTCAAACATACTCATATCATACTCAAAACAAGTAAGTATCGGACTTGAAGCATGCTGCAAACATACTTAAAATTTTGCTAAGAGGCCAAGGTATTTAGCAGTTTCTAACTACTGCAAAAATCAACCAATTAGCTAAGCACAAATGAACCCTTACCATGGATGCTCAATGGTGTGGGTGGGGCTCAAAACCTGTCTGTATGACCTGTTCTGGCTGCAAAGTCCAAAGATTACAGCACTGTGCCTAAACGCCACACAATAGTTGGTGCCTTGCTTTTTCCTGGTCCCTCAAGCTGGATGCCAAATCAGGTCACTACATGTGTTCACGTCCAGGACCTAGCATCTGCATACAGGAAGATCAATCTGGGGAGGGGGGCGGTTCAATCAAAAGACCATTGTTTACCAACATCTTGGCTTGATTATGGGCTGATTTTTTGAATTTTTTCAATATTGGGGCTGCCACACTCCCAAGCCCCATGGCTTGTATGCTTATGGGAACTACAAAATGCCCCTTCTTGGCACAAACAACAGTTTATCATTCTCTGTGGTGTGGTGTTTTATTGTGTTGTGAAGGCATTGCAGTGTTTTGGTATAATCCTCCAACTTTGAAAGCCAGAAAAGTTCAGAAGGCAGTGGTTGGAGACCCCACCACACCAGTTTAGCCCAGTGACAAGACTGTGACAAGTGGTTGCTGACTTGATCAATGCTTCAATATGACCCAGTGTTTTGGAGCTAAAAACTGTTATTTTACCTCACCATTAGGCATTACCACCGTTTTTGGTGCCAAAAAAGAAATTGATTTTTGGTATCTTCTTATGATTTCATATTCATTTCCTCTTTCAAGTAGAAACAGTTGAACATACCAATCAATGTTACAACACCACATAATTATAAAGGAGTTTCTTTTTACTAAAATCCTGAAGAATCATGTTAACTATCTTGTTTTATTACGAAATTTGTTTACAGGCATTCACAACTAATGTGCTATATATTTCTAGTGCTAAAAACATCACTCTACCCAATCAAAAGACAACGAAATATGGATTCTGCCAGCGCCCAAAACGGAACATTATGGATTAGGCATTTTATCAAGGCTTCATAATATGGCGATAATAGGCCCAAAACTTTTGAATGAAGTCAGAAACAATATCAGAGAATAAAACGGAAGATTGCTTGCAAATTAGTATTCAAATTTCACGCCCCAAAGAAAAGATATTTACCTCCATGTTCGGCATGATAACGACACCTGTAGACCTGCGTTTCTCCCTCAGATTTTTTCTCTGTTGTCGTTTCTTGCTGGTAGTGGCCCCTGCTCCCCTTTCCTTCTTTTGGAGATGTTTCTTGTCGTTTTCCTCATCATCATGACTATCTTCATGCCGTGGCTTCGTATCATCGCTTCCATCTTTCTCATCACCAACCTTCAAACGACTTATCCGGGCCGTAACCGATTCTAACTCGCTCTTTTGAGCTTCGCCTTTGCCTGCCTCTCTGCTGGTACGGCCGGTGCTCCTTGCAGAACTGGTTACGCTGATTCCAATGCTTGCAGTGCTTCTGTTATTCGGTTCTTTACCATCTACATCAGTCGCTTCAAAAGCTTTATTCCTTCGCTCTGTTCTCTCTCGTCTTTGTTCGATCCTATCTTTCCTGAACTTGCTGGTAAATCTTTCTGTGTCAGTGGCCATTTCTGCTCCGGTTCGGTTTGTTTGTGGATGACTGGGCCTGGGCCTAAATTGATACTCGCCTAGGTTGTGATTAGCGGTGTTCTCGCAATGTTCTCACCGCAAAACTGCAGAATTTGCCAGCGAAAATACAAAACTGGCGACACAAACTTGCGTGCAAGACTTTGTTCTGTTAAATTATGTCTATTTGTAGCCGTTTAAGTTCACAGTATCGGTAACAGATGTCCATTTTGTA
>REGL01000114.1:143513-169001 GCA_004194395.1 Aurelia aurita complex sp. Pacific | reverse complement strand
ACCATTGGATATTCGAATAACATGAGGGACAGAGATCCCTTTGCAGTTTGGAGTGCCATGTATAGAAAAGAGAACTAAATAATTTTTGGCACTTACAATGCTATTCCTGACACTAAAATCTGCACCAGCCTCGGTTAGAATCTCAGCAGCCGGTTGCTGTGCCCAATGAACGGCAGCATGAAGTGGCGACCAACCATCTTTATCTTTTAGATTTACATCACAACCAGCCTGTATCAGCAATCTAGAAAAGACGCAATTCGTTAAATAAAAAAGGCTTCCAAAATATTTGGTGTGAAAGAATATCACAAATATGAATCAACAATCAAGCTAACTGTAAACAATGGGCTGCTGAGAAATTACCACAGGGGTTACTGAGTTTATGATGGGTTTGGCACAGTTAACCACAGGAGATATTGTGTTTACAATAAGCGATTGAGAGTTTATCATTAACGCCAATGGGTAATCACAGTAGCTAACCTTTCCTATTGTTTTCTTAACAAACAAAGATTTTCTCACAGACTTCATGGCTGCTGCTGAGATGTGAGAGATAAATTAAATTTCATAGAGAATCAAGAGAAACCTTTTTTCTCTGAGAAAATTTTATCCCTAGCTATTTGTATTGTTAATCAAATAAATGATACAAGATGAATACAGCTCTTGCTCCCATCCAAGCTCCCCACAAATGCTGGAGGGGACCTGTGAACAGCTCTCCTGGGCTGTTTAACAAAGTAAATCCCTTGAAATCCTTTTCCATTTGTCTTTGATTTATCCATTTAGAAATAGCTCGTATGAGCATTACCAGCAGAGCTATTTACAGCACCATGTAGAAAAATACAGGGCTAATCAATCTTGGCCTTGTACAGGCCAAGTTTTAGCCTTGTAGAGGGGATTATGACCTTGTTATGACCTTGTACTAACCTTGGAAGAAAATTACAAGGCTATCAGTAAGATTCCAAGCTGCAACCAGTCTAACACAAGGTTTCCACAAGGCTTCTACAAGGCTAATTAGCATTTTTCAAGCCATTTACAAGTTTACAGCAAGGCTATTCCAGGCTATAACAAGGTTACAAGGCCATAACTACAAGGCTTGTACATGGCTATTACATGGGCCTGTATTTTCGTACAGGTCCCCTATCGTATGGCCAGACCTGTTGATACAATGACTTACTTCATGACTTTCTCATAACCTTTGGATGCAGCAACATGAAGAGCAGAAGCACCTATGTAAAAACAGTTTGTGTTAAAAATATTGTCTACCTACGAGCAAATGGTTGGGAAAAATGATGTGCCTGTAGTCAAAGCCCTCTGAGTAAGGTAAAGGTGCCAGAGCATAGCTTCCAAATCTTTAATTCGGTGTAAAAAGGTGGGTGTAAAATTCTATTTCTTCTGTTTGAGTGGCTTGAAACAAACTTTAGTTACTTATCTTTAATTCTACCGTTGGACATTTCAAAAGTTCTGAATATTTTTCAAAATTTTTTCAGCGTATGTTTACATTTCAACTCATTTGAGGGTGTGACGTCATCAAATTTCTAAATCTTAAACCAGAAGAGTAACAGATTTTTGCTTGATACCATATTGTAGACAACCATAAACTATGGTTTTCTTCGAAATTATTTCATGTTGCTTCAAACAGTTTAGAAATTACAATGGTTTCAAGTTTTTTTGAAAAATTTTCTTGAATTCTCGAAAAAGTAGAGAAACGCTCTTATTTTGAAAATATTGAACAATTCAGAAAAGTCCAACGATAGAATTATAGAGAAATAGCTAAAGTTTCTTTAAAGTCATTCAGTTCAAAGCAATAAGTAACTGAATTTTACATCAGCCTTTTCAAAGATTTGAAACCTATGCTAGGTGCCAGCAACTAATACTATGCAATGATATTTTTTGCCAGCGACCGGCGCTCACATGCTCGTGCAAATTAATGATACCTGTGCAGAAAGCCAATTTGAAATTTAGGTTCCATTCACAAAAAGAGCAGAAAAGGGTTCCAACATTGATAACTGGGCCTTGTTTCTTTCAAATACTGAACAATTGTGAATACCTACAAAATGAACTTGCTCAATGCTTCCTAAAATAGATTCAATTTAGGCCATTTGAATTGGACCTTTCATGACAAGATCATGATAAATTTGAAGTTGTTAGATACATGATGAAAATAATTTACAAAATTAACTCCAAGGATAGCTGGAAGGTATAGTCTTCAAAACAATGAAAATTTTCCAGCTCATCCAATACCTGCAATGACAATTCTACCGGGTGAGTCAATAAAAAGGCCCAGCATTTGAAAAATGCTGTTCCCTAATATCAAAGCAATAATATTGAAAACTCTCTTGTTTTATTCCCGATATGTCCGATTAGTTTCAGTAATTCACTTGCTTTAATCGGCACTGCCTTCCCCTTGATATGGGAGATTTTCTACAGAAAGCCCCTTTCGAAAACCTGCAAAAACGAATGAAAACAATGGGCAAAATTTCTCTTTGCTGGCTTCATAGCAATTAGGACACTTTCATGTATTCATGTATTTTGTCCCCTTGGAAGAATGGAATCCCCCTGAATAAGTTATTCATACTTTTCATTCCCCCAAGAGGATAGCAAGTGCTAAAGCGTGCTCAAGTCACTGCTGTAAGGGAAACATATTAGGGAAACTTGCTCACGATTTTAGCATGATTTTTAAGGTTTCTCTAAGGGATTTCTTTTTTAAAAATCCCATGTAAAATTTGAACAGAGTGACCGATTTCAGCCAGGAAAAATTCTAAACGTTATTGAACATGTTAGCTATTCAATCAGATATTGCAAAATACCGTTGCTTATTTATTCAGGGACCAGTAGCTTCTCATACAACGGGCCCCTTTTGACTCACTTGGTATCATATGACAGAAATAAGAAGATCTATTGCAATTCAAAGGAAAGAATGCAGCATTTGTTACCTTGAAAATTGTATGTTTCATCAATCTTTTTGCTATTAAGCCAGCTCATGGCATCTTCCATCATCATTTTCTCTTCTTTGTTACGCACTTCATCTAATTCAACACCTGCAAATATGGGTACACTTAACAAATTGGTGTTTAATCAGCAACAAAATTGGCAACAATTATATGGATCAAAGCTGGCCCCTAAGCAAGAGATTGCCATTGAAAGTGTTCAAAATTGAGAAAGATCATAAGTTCCCAAATTTTGCAAACGTATTAGCTGACTTTCCACTCTGGCCTGTCACCCTGTCAGAATCTTCTTTTAGAAGGCAGGCAGTATTTGGTACATGTAGATGTACTGTAGATGGTCATTTTTCTGGAAATGTTCAAACAGTGAAACTTTTTCCTGGGATATCCATTATTTTATGTGCTTCACCTGCATTTATGTACAATCTATCATATTTCATTACTATCTTTGGAACCTGGCTTTTTAAAGAAAGCAACATAGGGTTCAAATCTTTAAAAGGTTTGGTGTATTGGCTTAAAATTCTATTAAATTTTTCTTTTAAATAAATGGCTTAGAAGGAACTTGCAGTTTTTTGCTGTAAATCTGCAGTGGAAATTTATTGATACCTTGATTAGTTTCAAAATGGTGGCATTTATTAAATTTAAGGCAATAAGGTCATCAAATTTCTAAATCCTAAACCAGAAAGGCTACAAATTTCTGCTTGCCACCATATTGTAGACCTTCATAGACTATGGTTTCCTTGATAGTGATATTATTTTTCCTCCATTGGTTTAGGATTTACAATGATTTAAAAATTTTCAAAATTTTACCTGATTTGTTTCAAAAATAATTAAATTGCCATCATTTTGAAAAAATAAAGATATAAAAAGATTTCCATGGCAGATTTACAGCAAAGTACCATGAGTTCCTTTCAAGTCATTCAATTCAAAGAAAATGCCATATAATTTTACACCCACTTTTTTAAAGATTTGAGCCCTATGCTAAAGACAGCTAGATCTTTTCATTTTTCTTGCAAGAAACTGAAGCACGATCTTTGTCCGGTTGCAGGGGTTTAACCCTTAGCATGCTGGTCGCTTTGTTGATTGCCCAACCTTTCCAGCTGAGCATTTTCGAAAAATCCCGCATTGAATCACCGAACAACTTTTGTCAAATTGTTTTGGGTCAAATCGATGTTTGACAAAAAAGTGAAGTATTGCAAGATTATAAAGCAAACTTTGGAGAACAAATATGTGAATAAATCTTTGTGATACAAACGGTAAGTTTCCCAGTATTTTGTGAGTAATGAGATCATAAATATTTCTGAAATTGCTCTGGTTTCCTCCGTGGCGAAGAGCGGCGCTCTTGCTGACCACTCGCCATTTTGAAAGTCGGTGTGGCCTCAATTGAGGGCCAATCATATCAGAAAGAGGCTATGTCAAAAGAGAAGAAAACGGGCTTCAAAATGGTACCAAAGATCAACACGAGACACGAGTTTCTACAAATCCGAAGCCGTAAAAATGTTCATCGTCGCTGTCTTCATTCTTCACCTTCATACATCTCAAAAGGTTAATGGCGTGTCAGCTGATTCTTGGTAAATGTATAAAAACGTTGGAAGCGATGCTATGAAAAAACGGCAATAGGAAGGCCTAACTTTTTTGACATCAAAGTGGAGCTTGTTTTGTACGCTGAAAAAAAAGTTCCCGTATGTTTATGTTTGTTCGCGTGCTCCCGCAATAACCGCAGATTTCGTTGGCCTGCCTGAAATGTCGAGATATCTCGCCCGCAGTCGGAACAAAGGGGATTAATGTGTCGAGATATCTCGCCTGCAGCATGCTAAGGGTTAAAATATCTTTTCATGGAAATTTTAAAGACAAAGGAGTTTAACAAAAAGCCCTCCAAAACATACCTAATTTCTCCATTTCATCCTCCAGAAATTCCTCCATCTCCTCTTCTTCTGCTAAGTCTACAGGAATTTCTCCTTCGTTATTGACAGCTAATAAATCTGCATTATTGTCTATGAGAATTCTAAAAAGGAAATATTGAGGTTAAAATCAGAGTTTGGGAAGTGTGGGACCACAGAAGCACTGGTCGCAAAACATGTTCAAATACAGTAGAAGTAAGGCCACAAGAAATTTTACTGCCCGTACATAAACATTCTATTTACTTGTAAAAGTTATAACATAAAAGTCATTGTTTCTTCCTTACGGGCGAATTTTATCACAGGACTATGCACTTTAAGGGGGTGAAATATTTTTGGCCACTGCTGAAGATTCAATATCAGAACACAGAATTTCTCCTGGAGCTAAAAAATAATATTTGTTTAATTTACAGCACTTCTTCAAACTTCTTGCATCTCCTTGGATTCAGAGTTAAATGGAAAATCATTTGCAGCAATCAAACCAATTTCTGGATAAGAAATTTCTGCTCTTCATATTTTAGATGGAAATGTTGATTCAAAACGTTCTGTGTTGCAGCTCTGCTTCACTTTATAGAGTTGAAATAGTTTAAAAAGAACAAAAAAGTGTATTTCACAAAACAAGGTTACTGACTTTGTGTTGCTGCAAAATTGATGGCTTTGTTAATCACAAGTGAAGCAAACTGCTATGCATCCCAAAAGAGCACATACGAAACAGAAGCATGCTGCTGTGTTTGTCTAAAAGAAAGCACATAAAATAATCTACTTACTGAGCAATTTGCACATTCCCAGCACTGGCAGCTGCATGCAGTGGTGTCCATCCTTCATCATCACGGACATCAAGAAAAGCACCACTGTTGCAAAGGAGTTCCACCATTTCAGCATTTTCATCAATACAGGCCTGTGAAAGAAAAAAGTATATCCATCTGAATATTTACTGCATGCATGTACAGTTTGATGCATAATTTTCCATCAAGTGAATTTGATACACTTATCAAAACAACTACTGTTATCAAACAACTAGATTTTCGCCTGGATCATGGAGAAATTTACAAACATTTACAAAATATATTACAGTTCTGAACACAGATTTTGAAAGAAGAATTTCATGGTAAAAAATTAGACTTGACAACTATAATTGATTTTGAGGCTTTGCAGTACCATCAGAGTCTCAATGTCTCTTCGGTTTCTTTGTTGAAAACATACAGAAGCTGATCACTTTTTCAAGTTCACAAAGTGGATAATTATAGCACTCTGCAGGGTATGTTTGTTCTTAAAATATAGAATCATTTAAAATGTGACTTTGTACGAAGAATAAGAGTAGTTACAGCGCTTCAAGCTTAACTCTTCATCAAGTATAAAGATAAAATCAGAAACGAGCACAGAATTAAAGATTTGAAAACAAGCTTGTTTTCTTATGTTTTGTTCTTCTATGTTTCTACAAAGCAGTGGCGGAGCCAGAGGAAGTTATGAAGGGGGTAAATACACCCCACCTTCAAAAATCTGGCTAAAATTGCAATTGCAAAATGTAATAAAAATGTCTGGGTATACCTTTTTACCCCCCCCTAGTTGGAAAATTTTTGAATTTTACTCTCTCAGTTTTTTTGTCTCACTCTACCATTGCTACCTAGCATCCAAAGGCAATTTTTAGGACACTGAGAAGCAAAGCTTGTCAAAGCCATGACCTGCTTCTTCCCCTTGATGTGACCACATATTGGGATTCATTTTCCCTGGAACAACAGAGAGCTGGCAACTCTCCTCACTCTATGAAGCAGGCTCGGCAGGGTGGGGACTCATACCACTAACCCTCAGATTGGTAGTGAAGCATGCTACCACTGAGCCACCCCTGCTTTTTGTGGTACTATAGCTGATCCAAGCTCCTCATAGAAAAACATGGTATCATCCATCTTGAGGCTTTATTGTATCTTATTGGAGAGGTTCTCTTCAGTTTTTTGTTGAAATGTAGCTGATCACTTTTTAAAGTACCCTGCAGTGTATGTTTACCCAATGACTCAACTTTGAATTGAATTAAATAAACTACAGATTTCTTGAGAATCTCAATGATGAACCTAGATTTCTCATTTGATAAGGGAAAATCAGGTTCTGACAAGTCTGAGAATAATGTGACAATCAGTGTATGGCACCTTGTGTTTATCAGAAAGCACAAAAGAGCACAAAGCCCCACCCCTCTTATCTGCAACACAAAGCAAAATAACCAAGAATGGTTTGGTTACAGAGTTTGAAAACATTGCTCCATCAATATTTTCATCTAGCAAAGATAACAGCTCATAGAATCAACATCTGTTGATTCTACTCTTACAAAAGATATAAGAGCAATCGTACAAGCAGTATGTTTCAATGCGCACAAATAACAATGAGATATATGATGTTTAAGTTCCTTCTACCCATAGAACAATATACAAAAATTTGGTTATTTGAAAACATTGTCAAACCTATAATTTCATGTTACAAAGAAAAACTTCATAGAACTGATATTGTTAAAGGAAGTACATGAGTAGCCACAAAGTATGTTCTGATGGACACAAACATTGAGACATAAAGGGGACATAAACAGTTCCAGTCCGTTTCAGTAGCATATAAAGTTCTTTCCAAGAACAAAAAAATATAGAAGAGTTTGGTTACAGGATTTGACATCACTTTTAATACAAAATAAAATGAGAATTTCACAACCTTAGCTAATTTGAAACAAAGTGAATGGAAGAGAACATAAATATACTTTTGGTATATGAAACAAGGAGAAAAACACCCATGATCCAAAGTGTAGAGCAATGCACTTAAGCCTATGGTGAAGAGTATTAGCTATAATCACAGTAGGAATCCTTACATAAACATCTTAAAATTTCATTGATATATCAACATGTATTGTGATGTTGACAATGCAATACTGGGTAGAATAACTAACAACAGTTCTACAGGATAACCACTGATTTACTGATCTTTATCATTATATTATGATTCAAGAAACCACCATATATAACAAATTAAACAACAAGAAATTCATGGATATAAACTCAGATTATATTCATACATAACAAAGATCAAATCTTGGTCTCAAAAATCGTGTTGGCATAATATTAGCCAAAATATTTTGATTTCTAGCTAGGTCTGTGACACAGGCTATTTTATTTCTAACAAAATAAAAGAATCTGCTCTGTGGTAAAGGAAAGTAAGAGAGCTTTCCTGTTGATCAAACAATGATAAAGATGTTTGCTCTTAAAAATGAATTCAATCTGGGCTTGAAATTGTTATGAATGTAATTTCAAAACAAGTATTTACTGTCTTACACCACTGTAAATAATGTCACTCTTTTTGATTACCATGACAAAAAAATCTATACTCAACTTACTCAGAAACATAGTCATGCAAAGGACCAATTATTGAGATTAATGTTTTTCTCTGTGTCTAAATTCCTAATTTCAAGTCAAATTCAGATATTAATAAACTCTCACCTTTCTTTTTACATGGTGATACCTCATACTTTCTAAAGCTTTTGAACTCATTCACGTAGAAAGATGTTATACATATGATATGCACTTAACAATTTCAGGAAAAGTCATGTTTCACAATTTTTAGACAACCTTATAAATCCAGATTATGATATCAATTTCAAATGGCTGTTATTTTATCATTGTTGGTCAAGTGGTCAGGTTTTTGATGACAGGGCAGATTCTGTGGGTCCAGATGTATTCTGACAGAACCATGTCTGATCTTCAAAACAAAACAGGATACTAGAAATAGCATCAGTCAGTAAGTGTGGCATTTTAGCCAAGAAAAACAAACTGTACCAAGAAATGGAAAAGTTGCTAATAGGCCTGTCCCCCATGTCTTGAGAAATCATTCGATTCCACATTCCTCAACATTCTACAAACATTAAGGCTTTGTTACAACTACGTTTGACGTTCCATGATTGCCTGATCACAATAGGTTGCTTACAAACGATTTTGCTTCACCTCTGCTGTAGCCTTGCAGTGGAAAGACTCGTTTTCAGGCAAAATCAAGGCAGGTTTTGAAACTCGACATCTGGACATCGCAACTATTTAATTCAATCCCAAATAAGATGCGGCGATGCCGCAATGAGCAACTGCCTCTATTTCCTGAAACTACTTGAATAACATGTGCCTATGCTGGCAACAGCACTCGTTAGTGAGAACTGCACAATGTTTGCAACGTCAGTTTCAGAAAATGGTGCAGATATTCAAAATATGGAACTATCAATGTGAGAGAGATGATTTCACTGAAAAATGCTAAATTTGACATCATATTATTTAATTTTCCTACTGATTAAGAAGAAATTTGAAATACATACATATTTGAAAGGGTTTCTGTTTTTGTAGTGGCTTGTCCAATATTTTGCAAATAAAATTGAATTGAAATGTCTGAAAGAATTTGTACTGTATATCTGTGAATTGTCTTTTAATTATAGTAGCTTGATAAAGTGAGTGCCTGTATCAAAAATTTTGATTGTGGAGACTGTGTGGAGGGGCATGCCTTTGCTGCGTTTGGGGGGGGGGGTATTCAGGGGTTCATCTGGCTTCTGGGAGTGGTCTTGTGGGGTGGTGGCTCACTGCTTGCTAGACTGGGAAGTGGTGTTACCTTTAACCTGAATTCAATTATGAAGTTGACTAATTGCCCTGAAATTATTTGTCGATTTCACTAGTAATTTTTAAAATAGGGGGTGCTCTCTCCTTGATTAGCCTAGCTACTGAGGGAGCTCCTCCTCAAGAAATTCCCCTGCATACAACTCCCATAAATCGTTTAGTTAGTTTATAAGTGGGGGCAGGTTTTGTGGGCAGTGGCATCAGTTGTCTTTGCTTGGCACTGGAATTTGGGGCAATTGGTGGTGGCTGGTCGCTTTGGGTTCTGGTGTTGATAGGCAGAGGCTGGTAATGTTTTTGTCTTGCTAAATCAGTCCTTGTTTAGTTCACATTGTTGTTACTTTTCTAGTTAATCAGATTTAGTTGTAATTTTTCTTTTGTGTTGATTTATTAAAGCAAATTGAATTTTAAAGGGGGCTTCGTCAAGGGCCCGTAGTTTTCTCGTTTTGGCTAGAAAGGTCCTGTATTAAAGATATCATATCATGGACATATCATCTTAGAATAAAGGCAGTCTGTCCCCTTGATGAATTGAAATAAGATGATATTGAGCCCTAAAAGAGCTCATATTATATTCCACAAGTGTGCTCTAATTTGCTTTAAAAGAAATCAAGGTCAAAGGGATTCTGTGATGCATGAATTTAACTCCAGTGAAAATAAACTTNCAAATTGAATTTTAAAGGGGGCTTCGTCAAGGGCCCGTAGTTTTCTCGTTTTGGCTAGAAAGGTCCTGTATTAAAGATATCATATCATGGACATATCATCTTAGAATAAAGGCAGTCTGTCCCCTTGATGAATTGAAATAAGATGATATTGAGCCCTAAAAGAGCTCATATTATATTCCACAAGTGTGCTCTAATTTGCTTTAAAAGAAATCAAGGTCAAAGGGATTCTGTGATGCATGAATTTAACTCCAGTGAAAATAAACTTGGGGGACAGACTGCCTTTAAAAATTAGACACAATCATCTTGAGACCACAATGAATCCCAAAATAATGAACCCCCTTTATAATGATCAAGAACAAACTATGCTTAACAAACTAAGTGCTTAGTCCCTTGAGTAGCAAATTGTTTGTACAGCAATTCCCTCAGTTTTAACAAACATCCAATCATAAACGTTTTCATGGTTGTCTTCAGAATTGGTCATACTGGGATACAACCATGTAATAGACCTTTCAGCTATTCTGAAAAGAATCAGAATCGAACGATATTTTGCTACATTTTGTAGAATTTTCGAATGTGCACAACAGTGATAAAAGCTCTAACGCCATTCGATTGAACCTCAAATATAAAATGTATAAAAATAATGTTCGATCCAGGCCCTTTTGTAAAATAGCTAAAAGGTCTATTTTCCAAATCAAATACTGCTGTATATTAGCCTTTCTAAGTAATAAAATTATGTACACAACATTGAGGGAAATTGTGTCAACCATTTTCAGAAATGAAGAATCAACTCCTGTTGAAACAAATCATCAAAGCATTACTATTTTCAAAAATCTAGAGACGTAAACATGACTGTCCAAATGCATCTGAGATTTCTGTAAAAACTGCTAAGGAGAATTTCTGGTATCTCTTGGAGAAAACAAAAGTTGTACAAGATCTCTAAAGGCAGTGAAATACCGCCTCATCATATCACATTTCATTAACATTTCATAACTCCAGAAAAAAGACCTGTTTGAAAAGATTTGCCAGGATCCTGCTGACTTAGTGCAGTTTAAACATAGCTCAAAGAAAAATTAAGGATCATCTTCATGAAAAATTCATGATGGTTAGCAAAAATCAGTGCTTTTATCCATCTTCACAAAAATGAAAACCTTCCTGCAAGCTCAATTGTTGGCAAAAATGGCATGAGGTCACAACAAATGCGAACTTCGCAATGATGTGATTGTCTTTTGAGCATCATTTTTAGCCTAAAATAACCAACCTTAGAAACCTTTTTTTAGAGATTTGAAACAATGTTGTTTTCATTGAAAATGTCCTTCTTCCATCTTTACATGTACTGTACAATTCTATCGGGTGTGCAAAAACTTTAGACATTTGAAAAATTGCAATAATTAGATTACTGGATCAATTGGACTTAATCAAATTTTGGATGATGGCAGAAAGGCTAAAGTGTTTTTGTGATTTTTCTTGTGTTTTTATAGGTCTGAAATATTGGTAAATTCGAAGTTGCAAAAATCCTTTGTTTGCAAAATGTCCGAAGAAGGTCCCAAACATTTTCAAATTGTGAAGAAGGTTCTCTCACATTAAACAATGCAAAAATACAGGTTTTAATGATTATCAGACGCTGCCTGCAGATTTATTACCATTAAATCAAAGATCATTAGCATTTGTTTGAGAATTAATCTCCTATATACTTCTTGAGAGAGATTAAAGCCTGGTTTCTACATAATCGCAACAGTCGGTGAGAGATCGCAGATCGATCAACGACCTATCTCTGTGATGCATCCCCATTCTATTGGTTATTGATGGGAAGACTGTTCCCATAATCTGAAGAGTCAGCAACTGGTCGTAGTCAGGGATCGCCGACCGATCGGGGATCCTTGTGCTCATAGGAAAACATATTTGTCTTCTGTGCTGGGATCAATTTTCAGTCCCTGATGTCGCAGTGCAGCCAGAAATTTCCATTAAAAATCTTGATTGCAGCAGTCTGAGATGGTACGGCAACGGTTTACAAAGTTGAACTCATCTCAACTCTTCCATTGCATCCCTGTACTGTCCCCAATTGAAAGGTGATGTCGCAGACATCATTCAGAAAATGTTTCCATTTAATACAACCGGCCCCATTGTGTCTCCGAGCCTGCCTCAGCGACGTGTCGCCAACTGTTACGATCATATGGAAACCAGGTAAAATGTCCTTGCGCCTTGTTTTGTGTGACAGATTCCTTATGATTTGATTGAGTTTTCAAGGCCCTTTTCAGCCATTTTGCAACAAATGAATTTTCACAAAGTTGAATTCAACAATGCTTTCTTTGCTCATAAAATGCAAGATAAATCACAAAAATACTTCAGTTTTTCTGCTATGAAATAAAGTTCAGCTCATTCAAATCCATCTAAAGCAGTCTATGCACTACAATTTTTCAAACTCCTGAACTTTTTTGGTATAGCGGGTACAGCAGACATGTCAAAAACAACTTGCTGATATGATAGAAATACTGATATCAAAGACCTGTCAGCAAGGTTTTTGCAGCTTGATTTCTGTAAGAGTGCATACATTTTTTGTTTCTGAAATTCTGAAATTTTGATGGTGATATTTTGAAAATATTAAGCACGCTGATTTAACTTTTCACTTTCACTTGTTCAGAAAATCAAGGGGAGCCAGCTAATGATTGATAATTTGTCATTTCACATTGTCAAGGTCAACAGCAAAAAAGACATTTATAATCATTTTTGCGAGAAAAAATCCGTCACTATGTAATCTGGTGACCAATCTTACTTTCAACATCAAAAATTGAAAATTTGTAGATTGTTGAAAAATCTTTACTTGATGATTTTTCAAAATGCAGCTTTAAATTTTTGAGAATTAATTTACTCCATATTTGGAAACATTAATTTTTACAAAGATGTACATTTTGCTAAATAATGCTCCATGAACTGCTCAGAAATAATCTGAGATTTCACAAGTGAATTTTTCAGGAACAAGTGTCCACTCAAATTTTCAGGTGCACAATACACCAGTTCACGGTTTTAAAAATTGTCTGCACACCACTTTCTGGGAAGAAAACTATTGTATTGCAACAAAAGCTCACATCATCTTTCTTCTCAAAATGTGTGTGCATAGATAAAAACAATGCGTGCAGATTATCTTCCCTGAACTGTGAGCTGGTGAAATTGATAAGAGTTGGAAACTTTAATTAACAGTCCCATACCTCATTGTCCTGCAAGCGCAAGCGAAGAGCATTGCTCGTCTTAGCCATGCTTACAAAAAACTTTGCTAGNAGCAGTCTATGCACTACAATTTTTCAAACTCCTGAACTTTTTTGGCATAGCGGGTACAGCAGACATGTCAAAAACAACTTGCTGATATGATAGAAATACTGATTTCAAAGACCTGTCAGCAAGGTTTTTGCAGCTTGATTTTTGTAAGAGTGCATAAATTCTTTGTTTCTGAAATTCTGAAATTTTGATGGTGATATTTTGAAAATATTAAGCACGCTAATTCAACTTTTCACTTTCACTTGTTCAGAAAATCAAGGGGAGCCAGCTGATGATTGATAATTTGTCATTTCACATTGTGAAGGTCAACAGCAAAAAAGACATTTATAATCATTTTTGCGAGAAAAAATCAGTCACTATGTAATCTGGTGACCAATCTTACTTTCAACACTAAAAATTTGTAGATTGTTGAAAAATCTTTACTTGATGATTTTTCAAAATGAAGCTTTAAATTTTTGAAAATTAATTTACTCCATATTTGGAAACATTAATTTTTACAAAGATGTACATTTTGCAAAATAATGCTCCATGAACTGCTCAGAAATAATCTGAGATTTCACAAGTGAATTTTTCAGGAACAAGTGTCCACTCAAATTTTCAGGTGCACAATACACCAGTTCACGGTTTTAAAAATTGTCTGCACACCACTTTCTGAGAAGAAAACTATTGTATTGCAACAAAAGCTCACATCATCTTTCTTCTCAAAATGTGTGTGCATAGATAAAAACAATGCGTGCAGATTATCTTCCCTGAACTGTGAGCTGGTGAAATTGATAAGAGTTGGAAACTTTAATTAACAGTCCCATACCTGATTGTCCTGCAAGCGCAAGCAAAGAGCATTGCTCGTCTTAGCCATGCTTACAAAAAACTTTGCTAGAAAGACCATTTAACAGTTTTAGTAGTTTGGAGTGGGGACATAGATCAACAGTACTCTATATGGACAAATCAGGCATCCAAAAGGGGACAAAATTTCTTTGATAAAATTGGGATTTTTAGAGACAGGGATGTCTCATATAAGAATAAAAGGATTTGCACTAAAAGAGGACGTTCTGGGAATGATTTTCGGGTGGCAAAAATATTTTATTGTACATAGTGGGATGGATTAAGTTTTCATGGGTACTTGTTACAGTAGGGGGGTTAGTTCACCCATGAGTATGGAAAGTAAGGTCATTTTCGTAAGATCTCAGGTGCACAAGGATATCTTTCAGCTGTTTAATATGGGGCCTATAATTCTAAGCAAAATTTTGGGGGGAGGTTACTTTTCATTCAGGGTTTAACCACTCTTTCCATTTTTTGGCCCTTTACAAGTGGATAATTTCTTGGCATCTTAGGGGTAATATTACAAAGGTAGAATTTTGTCTTATTATGTTCACATATTCAACTGTGTTATTTCCTGAAAATGTTGAATTTCTCCTACTGTACTAACCGTGGAGATGTATTTCCAGAATAAATGGAAATTGGGATTTCTGTGGTTTATTTATCCAAAAATCATTTCAAGGGTAAGTGGGTGGTTGGTTGATATTCAATATCTCAACCACAAATCAATGGTGTGTTGAGTAACAGCAACAATGGCCATGCTGGGTTGCAGGCTTCAAGAAAATGTCTCCACCTCGTCCCCCTTGTTTGGAATTCGCCACCTTTTCAGACTGGATGTTTTGTGTGTTGAAATCTGTGGTAATTATTGAGGCCAATCATTTCCTTGAGTGTCAATCCTCGAT
The DNA here is from genome assembly GCA_004194395.1 of Aurelia aurita complex sp. Pacific. NCBI lineage: Eukaryota > Metazoa > Cnidaria > Scyphozoa > Semaeostomeae > Ulmaridae > Aurelia > Aurelia aurita complex sp. Pacific. The sequence goes on along the minus strand of REGL01000114.1, from coordinate 153,904 downwards.
CATAAATAGTTATCTCGTAGTATGAAGCCTAAATCAATTATCATATAGAAGTATAAACTGTCATGATTAATCAGAAAAAAGATGCAATTTGGCACGGGTTCCTACTTGATGTTGTGGACTTGTTGTCGCCCTGTCAGAACTTAGAATCATGACCCTCCTGTCCGATCACTTGCTTGTGTACGTCCGAAGTTTACTATTTGCAGAAATACCATACGCCTTACATTTGCTACCACAGCAATCAACTAATAGTTAACTTGTTTTCAGTATCATAAACAAAATGAATTAGCCATGGACAAGCAAATGATGGGGAAGGGCGATGTTAGACATAGGGCGACACCACCAGGTAGGCCCAGAAAGGTAGGATGTTGGGAAATGCATGGTACCGTATTTATCGGACTCGAGGTGCCTAAATAAATAGCCAAGCTGTTTTACGTTACCTGATGAAGGCCTGTTAATCCATCTACATTGCTGCAGTTGATATCGACTCCTCCATTGATAAGGTTTCTAGTTTCATCAACATCTCCACTGGACACAACATATAAAAAGACAGTTTCATTATCGAAAGTTATACGATTGGGAGAGCGGTGTGCATTCTCACGATTCGTGTCGCTCGACTTCCAGCGTTTGATCGCCTCTTGTCGCTTCAACAATGCACTCGAAGCTCGTGAAGTCTGACCAAGTGCGGACATTTTCTCAACCATATTTCAGGGTACGTTCTTCATGGTATCATAGTCCAAATGCATGTTATGTAGCGGTGTAATTTTGCCCATCTTTTACGATCATCTTAGGACAGAACTCGCGGAATTGATTGAAGAGGCCTTTTAGCAGCCAAAGAAATGCGAGGAAAATGTCGAGCGCTGATTGGCTGGTTAATTGAATCAAGCCATGTGATTGGTTGATAACTTGACGGGTTACCCTAGGTGCAACAATGACACAGAATACACCAAGCTCCACCCTCACTGCTTTGCCTAAGTAAACATTGAAATTGTGAGCCTAGGCCGTCTCACAGAACAACAAACATTTCGCCATTTTCTATCCAAATACTAAATCAGGGGCTTTTTTATCACCACAGAGAAGAGGGGGAAGGTTAAATTCTTTAAAAGCAAATGATATGGAAAACTCCAAGCTCCATATTCACCGCTTTGTCTAATGTAAGAATGTGTGATCCGTGGGACAAAACGAGGGACAAAAAGCCTAGAAAATAGGCCATGTGGGAAAACAACAAAGACAAATTTCTCCATTGCCCTTGCAGGCCCTTGCACTTGCAAACCTGCGGCCCTTTCAATGTAAACATTGAGATCATAAGATTAGGCCAACTCTCATGAAAAACAAACAAATATTTTCCCAAAATTTCTCGCAGCATTTTATCATGGGGGCAAGGGCGGCGATAGGGGATGGATTGGGGTGGACATGTCCACCCCCACTTTACTCAGATTCATAGAAATATTTCTATGTCAGTATTATTCTTTATACTCTCTGTCAACCCCACCCTTTCAAGGGCTGGCGGTGAAAGGGTATAGGGTACCTTCTTTGAAACATCATAATCTCAAAAAGTAGTTTCTTTAGTTTCTCCACTAATATTTTCCAGTTACACTGTATTTGGAAAATATGTATTTCTGCATTTCACATGGTACATACAGCCATCCAAAATTCATACCTTTATTCAAATCCCACTCCCAGTTCTTGGACAAATATCTTTACATTCGGTTAAAGACCTATAGCTAACCGTGATCCTTTGCAACCCAAGAGTTGACTTTCGAATGATTGGAAGTTATTTCTGGTCCAGGATCTGTCTGTTTTGCTTTTGCAGGTTCTGTCTGTCATATAAAAAAAACTGTTTCACTTTGAAAGTAGCGAGGCTAAAAAGCCCCGTCTTGCTTTACCTTATTTCCTAACAACAAGAGAAAGCTAACAACTCAGTTATCAAAAATATGGCCAAACGAATTTTGCATTATTGTGCTCACAAACAGTGGAAAAAAGCGAAAATATTGCTTTAGCTAAAGACAAAAAATATGATCCATAAAATGAATATGGCGAAAACAAAGGCCAACCATGCGAGTGCTTGCTACCAAGATCATCAACTGCGCGAGTGCTTGCGGCGTGCTGGTTCAAACCGGCCCGTTAAACTTTTACTGCAGCCGCAACTCTATATTTGACCAGAAAAAGCAACCTTTGGTTTCACATAAATCTGACCTTTCAAAGCAAAGCTCTCAACTTGGAAAGTTTCACACAGATTTTTGTAGAGATTGCACCAAAAGAGAAGCAAACATGACCTAGGCCAGGAATGACTTTTATACCTTACAAAAGTAGAATTAGGCACCGCAAAGGATCATGGTTAGCTATGGGTCTTTAAAGTTAAATTCTCGTCCTAAAACCNTTTGTAGAGATTGCACCAAAAGAGAAGCAAACATGGCCTAGGCCAGGAATGACTTTTATACCTTACAAAAGTAGAATTAGGCACCGCAAAGGATCATGGTTAGCTATGGGTCTTTAAAGTTAAATTCTCGTCCTAAAACCAGATATATCGTAATCGGCATTTATCATATTTTTGCCAGAATCATTTGAGAGGAGAAACATGTAAAGATCGAAAGAAGGAGGAGAGATCTAAAATTCTGTTTTGTGAATTTTATGTAGGCCTATTTAGCTAATCAAGAAGCTGAGATTTACGATAACACCAGATTCCTTTGGAAAACACTTCCAATTTTTGTTCGTGGCACACGGCCGAAAACCTCCAACGCCTCATTTTCACGGACCAATCAGACGGCGAATAAACGAAGAGGATAAAAGAAAGATGTGAAGATTTTTCTCAATTTTACCTACCTTCATAAAATGCAATCAGGACCAAAAACTGCTTTAAATTTCTTTAATTTATTTCTAAGAAATCTACTGTCCAGATGTTTGGTTGTAAAAAATTTGGATGCGTTATGATATCTCCAGGTTGTAATTATAACGCCGAATTCTCGCGTGTAATTCAAATAAGATTCTGGAAGCGGATGTTTAGATCTGTCGTTCTTCCTTCGAACTGGAGTATATGTATCGGGTGAGAAGATAGGGTATCGTTCTGAAAAATGGTAAAATGGTATGATTATAACAAACCATTATTTCATTGTATGATATGCCATTTTGTAGCGAAAAGGCCAACTTAAATCTTGAAATTTATTTGACTGAAAAAGCTCATTTCGTTCGAAAGGTTGTTGTGTGCACAATCAACTGTGTTGTGTGCACAAACAATTTTGTTGTGGAACTGTTTTTCAACCTGCTGGATGAACGAATAGAAATATCGAATCTTCTTTAATTTTCAGCTTATCAACGGTGACAACGAGGATAAACAGTTTCTAGCGTGGAAAAAATGACACAAATATTTCCCTCATATTTGCATGGCTCATCGTAGCTTCTCAAAAGGTTTTGATTCAAATGCCACCATTTTAAAGTTGAAGACTTGCAAAATTTGGTTGATATTTCTTGTCCATTTTCAAACTCTTCTAAAAAGAGCTTCCAGCAAAATTTCTAACAAAATCAGATGGTCAATTCTACTGAAATAAATTTCTTCATTTAAGTTAGCCTTTTTGCTATCAAAGGAATTATAGTTCGTCGAACTTGGATGAGATTTCCTTACTGTACAGTGTGTCTCAAAAAATTGCGCTCCGTTTGCCTGAAGATGGCAACAAAACGTCAAAAGATTCTCGCCAAACTTTTGCATGATGTTTCTCTTCAGATATTCAGTTAAAGTTTACTACCATTCCCGTAAAAATCCGCTGAAAAACGATGGACCTATGACCTTCAGGAGGCCAAATTTCATTGATGACTGAAATCAACGGTCGGCCATTTTATCTTACTATTTTGCAGCGATAAATAGCTTCATGGATTGAAAATGAAACAGCAGCCTCCAATGTCATAGCTCTCGTGAAAATTCCGATAATCCTCGGAGAGTTTCACTATTTCTGACCTCACAGAAATGATTTCTTACCTCACATGAAGATACTGATCACTGCAAAATAGTAAGACAAAATGGCCGACCGCTGGTTTCAGTCATCAGGCAAATTTGGTCTCCTGAAGGTCATAGCTCCATCATTTTTCAACGGATTTTTACGGGGATGGCAGCAAACTTCATTTGAACACCTGAAGAGCAACATCATATAAAAATTTGGCGATAATCTTTTGCCATTTTGTCGCAATCTTCAGGCAAACGGGGCACAATTTTTTTGGGACACCCTGTATATTTCGAGCAACGCCGATACCTTTTTGACCCACGCAGAGAGATGACTGCTCTTCACAATCCTTTTTCGCCTGCACAACAAGTGAGGTAGCCACTCAGGTTTGAAGGCGTGCTTAGCACCTTGCTTTCTAAAATTTGTGCCTTGAATATTTGGCGGTAGAAATTCTCTTTTTTCCAATTGCAAAACGCTTTGCAGCAGCATGGCAATCAAAACAGATTGGTTTGAACAATATGTCAATAGCCCAAATCAGCTAAGGTTGGTAATACCCAATTTAACCCATGTTACCACATTGGAGGAAAGTTTTAACATTATTCTACTTATTGAATTTATGGCACAAGTGTTACTGCACGAATGTTACAGAAATGAACGGACGTTTTTATCAAGAGATTGATCAACTGACTAACAAGGACAGATTTGTAAGACAATAGCATGAGTTGCTTTTGATTGACACCACAATTGACAAAACATGAGCATCTATCGAAAGAAGAAGGATATATCTACACATCTACCGCGGGCATTTAATTTCTTTGGTTCAGAAGCTGAGCAGTAAGTGTTTTAATTACACCAAAAAAAATAAGATAACTGAATCGCCTCCCAATCGTCTTTTGAACCAAAACGTATTAAATGCCCGAGGTAGATATGTAGATATATCCTTCTTCTTTCGATGTATCCTAATGTTAGCTTTTAAAAACAACTTCTGGAATGCACAACGAGCGCACTAGCTACCTGGGTTTCAGAGAAACTTTTGCGGCTTTGTTTGTTTTGAATTACTGGTTGAGAGAACTTCCTTTGTCTGCAATCGCTTACCACTTTGAATTGAGGTGTCAATTAAAGCAACTGATGCTATTGTGTTACAAAATCTGTCCTTGTTCAACTGACTTGAATTTGGGTGTGAATAAAATTTAGCCGATTAGGTCTATTACTAGCTTCGATCAAATCTGTCTCAATTTTGAGCACCAGACGAAAGATGGTTTCAAAATAGTCTCCAAAGGAATTTGCTTGAGAGAGGACAACAGAATTTACAGAAAACCATTCGAATACTAACCAGCCTTTGTCTCATGTGAGACAACTTTAAACGAAATCTGCTGAAATTTCTCATACGAGTATTAATCATGGAATACTTTCGTTACATATCGCTTCCATCTCACCTCTCGCTGTTACATATTCTCAGGTAAGAAAACAAATTCATCATTGATTCAGAAAAACCGGGTAGGTCAGAAAAAAGAGTCCCGTTTGAAAGGTCATGGCTCCCTGGATATCAAGACAATGATATCGGCAAACATATAGTTTAATGGTAGAAATGTTCAAATCTATTATAAAATTTACCTGACTGAAATCGGCCACTCCATTCTGAAATTATGAGGAATTTTCTCGAATTTCCTCTTCAAAAAGCCTTCGAAACGTGCCCAAAATCATGAACAAATTTCCCTTACATTTCTGCCTTACAGCCATGCCTTGCGGATGCTTTAGCACGTGCTATCCTCTTGGAATGATGAAAAAGTCCTCCCCCTGGTATCGATGGCCTATTCAAGGGGATTCCATTTTCCCAAGAGGACAAAATACATGAATTTATGTGAGTGTCATCAATTTTAGGAAGGAAAATTTGCTCATTGTTTTCATTCGTTTTTGCAGGTTTTTGGAAGGGGCTTTCTGCAGAAAATCACCCATATCCACGGGAAAGAATGGCCGATTAAGGCCGGGTAAATTACTGAACCTAATTGAACATATTGGCCATAAAACAAGACAGTTTTTAATGTTATTGCTTTGATATTCATGGAGCAGTGGCCTTCCAAGCGGGGATTCTTTTTTCTGACTCACCCGGTACTTGCCAGCAGGGGAGAAAATTGTCACAAATCACTGTTTCAATAAACATTAATTGATTTGAGAGGTACTGCATCTCCTAGAGACCATAGTTTTCAAATCTTTAAATTGGCATAAAAGGTGAGTGTAAAATCATACGAATTATATTTCTTTGAATTGGATTACTTGAAAGAAACTTTAGCTACTTTGCAATGATCCTAGCATTCGACTTTTCAGAAATATTGAATACTTTTGGAAATTACAACGTATTTTGTGTTTGAACTAATATGAGGATGTGACCTAATAAAATTTCTAAATCGTAAACAAGAGAGTAAAAGGCTTTTGCTTGATATCATACTGTAGCATTCATAAACTAAGCCTTTTTGGAAATCATTCCGTGACTCCTCAAAAAGTTACGATGGTTTTAAGTTTTTTCCAAAATATTTCTTGAATCTCAAATTCAGGAGCTGTGTGGTAATTGTTTCATCTAAGCCCTAAAAACACGAGAATTACAATGCCTTCCGCTCGTCTTCTGAGTCAAATAAACAAAAACCGCCAGGCAGATCTTTAGATTTACCTTTCTTCTTTCGTTACCAGCATATAACTTTTCTTAAAAACCACCTTTCGCGTGCACAAGGCGAGAGTTTGCCCAACTGGTTTCGGGGCAACTTTGCGGCATTGTTTGTTTTGAATTACTGGTTGAGAGAATTTCCTTTGTCTGCAGTCGCTAATGGCATTAAATGGAGGTGTCAATTAAATCAACGGATGCAGTTGTGTTACAAGATCTGTCCTTGTTGGGTTAATGGTGTTACTTCGCGAAGCATGGGCCTAGGCGTAGAATCGTTGCATACTTTTAAAACTAATTGTGTGAAATGTAATTACCCCAATCTTGCAAATGAATTGCTCGAAGGAAAATTTGAGGTAATTTGCCATGATTTACAGCAAAATAACCCAACTTTCTTCGAAGCATTTTAATTCAAAGAAAAATACAATAGAATTTTGCATGCACCTTTTTAAAGATTTGAGCCCCATGCTTGTAATTCCAAAAAAATGCTTTCAAAAGTGCTATCTTTCTCTGGAATCATGGCAAATTACACAAAGTTTCCTTCGAGCAATTCATATAAAGAATGGGGCAGAATGGACCAATAACATTTTACACAAAGGACCTTTGGGCTATTCCACGCAAGAATCCGAATCGAACGACATTTCGAGACATTGTAGAATTTTCGAATGTGCACAATAGTTACAAAAGCTCTAACCCGGCGCACAATAGTTACAGAAGCACTAACGCCGCTCAATCAAACTTCTCGTGCCAAAATGTATGAAAATATCGTTCGGCCCAGACTCTTTTGTAGAAAGGCTAAAAGAGCTATTGATTTTAAAGTTTTGCAAAGACTCAATGGCTATGCATTTTATTGATAACACAGTTACATCGTAGCACGTCGCAGTTCGTTCATAGCCTAAAACACAACACGTGACAGTATATGAAAATATTTTACATATGAGTAGTACCTTCCTAGTCAGATGTTAGTCAGATGTTAAAATCGTTCACAAGTTCTTTAATAGTCACCATCTTGCTGCGCAGAAGCTCGTAATTTGCGGAGCAGCTCTCGTTTTCTCTTTTGCAGTTCAGCCTCATCTTCACTGGATGTGTCCCAATCAGTCTGTAGAAAACAAATCAGAAAGAGGTTGTGAGTGATTGCAAGAGAAGTTGATATTTACGATAGACCTTTCAGGTATTCTATAAAACAGACTGGATCGAACGATATTTTTATACATTCGGTAGAAATCTGACGAATTTTCGAACGTGCAAAAAAGTGACAGAGGCTATAACGCCACTCAATCAAATCTTTCGAATAAAAAGCTATAAAAACATCGCTAGATCCAGACTCTTATGCAGAAATAGCTAAAAGGTCTATTGTGAGGAGGATAAACTTGCATTGTCATCATGGAAGCGTTTTTCTTGCCGTTGCCCAAATAAGGCTTGCATTCTACGATGAGTCAATTCACTTGACGTAGAACGCGAGCTTGGTACCTTGAAAAAATTGTACCAGTAAACCTCTAGATCTGAACGTTTATCATCGATATATAGTCACAGCATAGGCATCAAATCCTTGACAAACATATCATGATTGATTAATGCATCTTTCTTTTGATTCAATGGCTTGAAAGTAACTTCAGGTACTTTGTTATGAATGTTCATTGCCATCATTGATATCTTGAATATTTTCAGAATTATTGCGTTTTTCCTTCTCTTGGAAGAATTCACTTAGAAAGATTAATATCGCTGTAAATCCTAAATTGATAAAGGCAAGACGGTACAATTTTCAAGAAAACCATAGTTTAAGAAGGTCTATGATATGGTGGTAAGCAGACATCGGTAGCTTTTGTGTTTAGCATTTGGCAATTTCATGACGTCACAACAACAAGACTTAAAAAGATAGAAGACGCTGCAGTTCTGAAAGTACTTCAGTTATCAAAGATTACCAATGAACATTTCTAGCAAAGTACATGAAGATCCTTTCAGGCTATTAGGGGTCAAGGCTGTTTAGCGGACACAGCTTCCAAGGAAAACAGAGGTTGAAGTGAATGATATTGTTAGAACTGATTGCTGATTGGCTCATTAAACAATAGCAATAGAAACTTATCATCTGATTGGCCAATGCAAAATTCGATCATGAGTCAACTGATTCGCACTTGCGAGAGGATGTCGAAATGTTTCAAACATGGCCTAAATCTGCAGCAGGAACTGGTAATCGATACATCCTTTTTGGCTGAATATATTCGGGGGTTGCAGCCCCATAACCCCCGCTGGTTCAGTTAGTATACTTCAGTCTAAGTACTGATGCATTTTCCATCCAAATCGGTACATGATTAAAACACGGGGAAATGTTAAAAATGTGTCCGCTAAAGTGCAAACCAGCCTGCTTTTAAATCAAATGAAAGATGCATCAAAAAATTATGCAATTTTGTTTAAGGATTTGATTCCTTTGCTTACAGTTATACCGATGCAGTGCGACCGAGCCTCAATTTCAGCAGCGGCAAGAACAGGCTTCAAGCTTCATTTGTCTCAAACTGATGTCAGGTAAGATTTGTCACAAACTGAAATTAGCCCTTGCAAAACCAAAAAAAAATCATTTTTATTCACAGAATATCGTCTTTGCAACCCATTTTTGGATGAACTCTACGTTTGAAATATTCACAGTCCATCTCTTATTAGATGCCAGGTGATATTTGCGATAACGCAAAAAGTTCTGAATTGTTGGTATTCGCGGAAATCTTCACGTGACACCTACTTGAGAAACAGATTTTAAACAATTTGGTGTTTAGCTTCTTTGGCCAAAAATTCGGCTCTTGGATCAATCAATCACTCAATCACTCAATCAATCAATCAATCAATCAACGAACCAATCGGTTAATCGATCGCGGAATCACTATAATAATGAATGAATCAGTCAACCAACCAACCAACCAACCAATCAATCAATTGGTCAATCAAGCAATCAACTAATCACTCATTCTCCGCAATCTTCCTGCAGCCGGGTTATGTCCTTCATCATCATCATCATCATCATCATCATCATCATCATCATCATCATCATCATCATCATCATCATCATCATCATCATCATCATCATCATCATCATCATCATCATCATCATCATCATCATCAACATCATCATCATCATTATCATCATCATCATCATTATCGTCATCAATAATTTGTTTACAGTAGGCATCAATTAAAAAATAGCGATGTTACAGCTAATTAAGGCCTTCGCAATGGCCAAACCTGCAAGTTACAGGTCCTATTTTCCTAGGTTCAAAGATTGGAAGGAAGCAGAGAACAAATTTCGAGAAACCTTGTTCATTCCAATTTGACAAACGCTCATAAACAACTTTAGAGAACTATGGCGTTATCAAACGGCAATGTTAACTTCTTTCTGCACAGTTATAACTAACTTTCTGAATTGAAATTGCGAAGAGAGGCCTTTAGCTAAGTGCAACGTGAGATGCCAAAATCGTTACCAGGTATGGAGAAACAGAAAGAAGCGTGAAGCAGGTCGAAGCAAGAGGCGCCAGGAGAGAGACAGACAAATAATGGGGTCGTGAAGTAGTAAAATGGTACCTGAGATTTGCCAAATATGACACGTTGGGAATGGGGGATTTTGTGGGGGGACTGGAATATTACTACCTGAGCATGGGAATAGAAAGGCAAAAACAATGGACTGGGAATGAGATCTGATCATCCATTGTAAATCTATAAAACGGGACAGTAACTTTCAGCAAAATGCTACTGGGCAGATAGGATTGAAGACGAATTGTATCGAGAAATAGCCACAATGGCAGGCCGTGCGTCGGACCTTGCTTGAC
>REGL01000114.1:129153-143020 GCA_004194395.1 Aurelia aurita complex sp. Pacific | reverse complement strand
GTTTGATTACAGCTATGAGCAGGTCATAACATACACTTTAACAACAAGGAATTTTAAATGGAATCTTCGATGACGTAAAGCAAAGTGAGGCAATGTTAGGCCAAGAAAATTGATACAAGTAGGACATCATTTTGTTATTTCACAACAAGAAAATACATCGTAAACAGACAAAATGTTCCTTGCTTTGAAAATTGAACATTTTGCAATCTCTGGTTAGCTTTACAAAAGAGTCCTACAATTAAAAAAAAAATGTTTATCTATATAGATTAAATGGTGAAGCTGCAGTTTTCAGCGCCAAGCCCTGGTATCGCAGGAGTAGAATAGGCTTTATCGAGTCCACGACCCCTTGTCATGACGCTCCAGTGATGGGGCTCTACCTGAGCTCGAACCCTGTTCACTTGACTGTTCCGGCTGCAATGCCAGAGGATTACACCACTGCGCCACAATAGTGCCCTAGTATTGTTGACATTTTATTGATATATAGCTGAGAAATACCATCACATTTTTACTCATTGTGTTTTCGTGCTGCTTCAGCCAAGGACAAATCGAAATAATGTAATTCTAATTAGTGGCCTAATTTTTGGGATTTTAATCAGTTGCTCAGAGATTATTAGAACTGATTGCAAAGATATTTTCACTTCAGATCGTTAATTCATTAGCTGAAAACTAGCTTCAGCCATCCTAATATGGTATCTAGTTCTTTGCAGCGCTTGATTTATATGATATGAAAAATATCTGACATCGTTCTTTCACATAACAGTTCTTTGTCCATCGGTGTGACTGCAGACAGGTATTGTTATTCACGGACTTACCATTGCTGTCGTAGTGTAACCGTAATTGTCTCTTGAAGGTCCTTCTCATCAAATTTTGTGTAGCAAAAAGGAATCTCAGAAAGTTAACTCAAAGTGTTTGGTACAGCACTACCATTTACAACATCGATTTTGATTGAGAGCAATTTGATTACGAGGCCCGATAAATTCAAATCTTTGACAATATATCGAGAAAACACAAATGTTGCGCATCTTGAAGTTCTCATTGTAAAATTACCTGAATACACTTAAATTATCAACCCGACAATTTTCACAGCACTTCTTTATCTTTTTCAACATTGACATTTATTGTAAAATGTCTTTTGGATGCGAAGAGGGCGAATTGTAACGAAATGCAGCAACGATTTCGGAAAAGTCGACTGGAAAGACGTTCCTACAATTTGCTTTTCTTGCAAACTAAAAAAGGTCGTAGTAGAAAATAGAAATGCAGGCGTGAGTTTGCATAGTTACGTAGTATCTCTTTCTTTAAGTGCAAAGAAAAGCAGAGTTTGGATGTACACATCTTTAGAGAGAGGCAGAATATAAAGATTTTAAGGCATCCATGTTTGGTTTGATGCATGTATTTCAAGCATGTAAAGGAAGACAGAGAATTGTTGGTACATTGCCAAGTCAGAAAAATGTATCACACAACTGTAGGAAGATATAGCTTTATTTGTGCATTTGCCAATAAATAATGATGCATTTTTTGTGCATGAATGAAGATTTGAGAATATAAAGAAGGCAGTATATTTGCATCTGCATTTCAGACGGTAGTTTTTTTGGTGAATCCGGCAAATGTGTGTACATAGATTTCATATACATAGTCTTTCTTCCCAGCAATGCAAACGTACATTTGAACCTATAATAAAGGCCTCATATTCATGTCTTTTTGGCCCCAAGCGCAGTAGTAATCCTATAATTGTAATATACAAAATGTTACCTGAAACAACAGATTCCCACTCCTACCACATGATCTCCAGATTTCCAGTCTAAAAACCTTGCCATGCAACGAAGCCACTAGAATTCTCGACCCTTCTCTGCAACCACAAGATGATACACAAGGTCCAAGTTGAATCCCCTTCGCTACTTTAGAGCATGCAATGAGGACATTTTACAGAGAAATGAATCTAGAAAATATCTGCATGTGTATTTACGAAAATCTAACAGGGAACAGACAATCTCGTAAAATTTCCTGAACACTGGTTCTCATAGTATGGAAGGACAAAATGAAGAATTCTTTGTAGTTTTAGGCACCGTTTCTGAGATATTACAACGGAGAGCATAAAACGAATATGAATAGACAAAATCAGAAAGCTCGAATTAGGGACCAACATTGTTGATACAAGCAGCTTCTTTCATACCCGAGCAAACTAATCAGGCAGACACTAATTTGCACAATTTTCTCGTTGAACAGCTCAGACTTAACCTGGAGATCGTTCAAGATTAAATCTCCTCCAAGCTATACACTAGGACACATTTTCCAACTATTCAGTACAATGAATTGATTGATTGATTGATTGATTGATTGACTGATTGATGATTGGCTTATCGGTCGGCCGGTCGGTCGCTTGATAGATCGTTGATAGGAACGACTGATTCGATGAATCGATCGTTGCATACAATAGCTGATTGAGCGATTGAAAGCTCATTGAGCGATTCATATCTGTGTAGCTCAAAATACACAGGAGATTGCCTAAATGATATGTCTTCCTGTGCAATAGCACGCATTCTTTTCCTTCCTTCATTTGGGTGAACAATCCCTTCACAAGTGTGACATCAAGACATTACTTGGATATCACTTGGACATTTTCTGCATTTCCTTTGAGAGAATGAAACAATCAATTAACAAGCGAAATGTGGAAAGGAATAAGCAAAACCCTTTGTACAAACAAAACGAAAAATAAAGTCTCTTCACCTATAAAATACTAACTTATCTAAAACATAATAATCAATATATCTCACGAACGAATGAGACACAATCCTGTCCTCTTTTAGTGTCTGTGTACCTTTTTCTTCTTCGCTGGGACAGGAGAACGAGTCTCTCCTTCTTCACTTCCTGATTCGCTCATTTGCTGCTCATCATCTTCCTCTTCAGTGCGCCGTTTGTCCTTTCTGTCCCTTCTGTCCCTGTCTTTTCGATCTCTGTCCTTAGAGGATTTATGTTTGGATGACTTGCTTCGTTCTTTCTCCCTGCTTCTGTCCCTGGAGGCTTCCACATCAGATTCTGATCCTGAAGGTGAAGGCTGCAAGAGAAACGATAATTTGTTTTATTCATAACGACCCTGTTTACACCGCAAAGGTACAACTTTTTATGCAACAGATCAGCCTCCCGTCCTAGAGATTCTGATCCCGAAGGTGAAGGCTACAAGGGAAACGAAACGATAACGAAATGATAACGGTAAGGTAAATGATAAGGTTAAGGCTACGAGGGAAATGATAATTCATTACGGCCCCGTTTACACCGCAACGGTACAACTTTGGATCCGTAACAACATTGCAATAGATCAGCCTACCGTTTATACTGTTCCAAGAAAACAATATTGTTCTGGAGCAGTACGCTTTGTCCCGGTACAGTTTTGATCCGCTACAAAGTTGTTAAGGTTCAAGAGCGTTTATACTGCTCCAGAACACCAGTTTTCTACAGACAGAAGGAGCAAAAGTGCTACGGATCACCAGGAACGGAGTAAACGTGAAGCTAATCGGTTGCACTTTTGTTACGGATCCAAGGTTGTACCGGTAAAGCTCAAGCGGACTCTTACATCGTACCGGTACAACTTTGGATCCGCAACAACAGTGCAACTCATCAGCCTTGCGTGTACTGTTCCTGCAGAACAATTTTGTTCCGGAGCAAAGTAATAACTCTTGAACCGTAACGGATCAAAACTTTACAGATACTGTATGAACGTGATTCACATTAGGATGTACTTTGAAATTGTTATCAAAAAGGTAAACATAATTGAATTCAACAAATCATAAGCTCCCTTCTATTAACTATATAAGTGCAATGAAGAAATTCGAAAATATAGTTCACTCAAATGACGTTTCGCTGTCGCTTCATGAGAAGTTTATTTCTGATAAAGCGACAGCGAAACGGCATTTGAGTGTACTATATTTTTGAATTTCTTTTTCATAATTGAATTCAATATTCTAAAGGCAAAACCTTCAGTTTCTACCTAAGTTATCGGTAGCAATTTCATAATTCTACTCAGCTGTACAGAAAACTTCTCACGGCATTAGACAATATAGACCTTTTAGCTATTTTGAAAAGAATCAGAATCGAACAGCATTTTGCTACACTTTATAGAATTTTCAAATGTGCATAACAGTGATAGAAGCTCTAACGCTACTCGATCGAACGTCGCGTATAAAAATGTATAAAAACAACGCTCGATCCAGGCTCTTTTGCAGAATAGCTAAAAGGTCTATTATGCTAAAGATGACAGAAAGGAACCTTTTTACCAGCATCCTTAGCGTCACGTCGAATTGCGATTGATGCAGTTGATGAATCGATCATTGAATGCAAAAAGGATCTTATCTTAAAAATCTCTGACGCCATTATTAAAGCAATGTTCCATTGAAAGCACCGAAAGCAATTTTCAAAATCGCAAGGAAATGTCAAGGGAGAAAATAAAGGTTTTGATATCCGGGAAAGAAATTTAAGAGGACAAGACATTGATTCTAAAACACAAAGAAAGAACTGCGTAAGTGCAGGTTGTGTTTTGTTTCTGTTTTACGGGGAGAAATTCAAAGATCCTCATAAATGACATAGGGACATAATTAAAAATCTGAGAAGAAGTTTAGCCCTTAATTAAACTACGGGTACTTCTTTATGTCGTTGAAAAAGTGAAAAAACGGTGGTATTGTCTTGATAGTACAGTTAATTTTTCGAAACGAAGACATGTCTGATTTAAATAACAAATTGTTCAGTAGTTATAAGAGTTATCCAATCAGTGGAATTTTCTAGGCCGTTTGAATCTTAAATAACAAAAGTTCACTCAGGCGTAACTTTCTATTCAAATTCAAACCGAAATTTTTTCTCGTAAACAATAGGGCATGATGATGATGATGATGATGATGATAATGATGATGATGATCAGCATATCTTATCATAACTTATCATAACTAGGCTGAAAAAAATTACATCATGCTGATTCAGTCCTACTGTGAGCAAAGCATGCCGGATCCAGGCATGGGACCCGTGGTTTAACACCCTTTCCGAAGGATGGGAAAGTGACCTGCTTGGTCTGGCATCTAGAAGGTCATCCATCTAAATTTTGATCTCAACATCCAGCTTTCTTTCTGCTCGGAACATCCTCCGACTGGAGATCAGTTTTCGAGTTACACGGGAGAAAATCTTACATCGTTAATGAGATTTGAAATTAAACTCGTTTACAAAACCTGGGATGAATAATCCCACAAACGCAATTGATTTATTTCCTGCATGCAGAAAGTTAGCCACATTGTGCAATTGTGGTGCTTGCGTGTGCCACAGCATACATTATTAATTAGAAAAGCAAAAATTCTAATAATTGCATGAAATGGAATACTGTGATTTATCATGTCCACCTGCATAGGCATCAAGAGTTGAATGGCTGATATATCAGAGAAGCCTATATGAACTGACCAATCATTTTTCATAAAAAGCCACAACAAAAGACAAATCTAGGCCAATTTTTCCATACTTTCTATATCTTTCGCGATACTGTAAACACCCGTGTATAAGAACCTACCGCAGAACCTGCAATGTTGGCAGTCAATTCGGCTTCTTGTACAATGGATTGGTTTTCATAAAATGGTAGTCCAATTTGACAAATTCAGACCCCGTTTACACTATGCCGGTATGAAATGAATAATGAATACATGAAATTATACCGTATTGTCCTCCCGTTTACACTATACCGGCATAGCTTTTACTTGAATACGGCACGAAATGATTACGGCATGCTAACTGGCTTCGTCGCTCTACCGGCATAGTGCAAACGGCGAATATGGCATCATTTCATGTCGGATTCACATCGAGGCGATAATCTGGCAAATGAGAGCATGCGCCTTGACAAAAAATTGCTCTGCACATGGTCAAAACCTATCGTATTCATTTCATGCCGGTTTAGTGTAAACGGCGATTCCTTTTGAACAGAGAAACCAATACGGCACAGTTTTATGCCGTATTCTTCGTACCGGCATAGTGTAAACGGGTCCTCACCCTGTAGGTTCTTAATCTACCAAGTTCTTAAACACGGTCGTTTACTGTAACATAATCTGTAGCAGGAACATTCACGCAGTAAATAATTTAGTAATAAAGAAATTGAATTATGAAATATATTTCGACTGGTTAAATCAAGGGAGCTAAGCAGGATTTCGTGCTTATCACTATGTTCACAGACAGTGAACGACAGTACATTGCAACCTAAAATTTTGAGAAATTCTATCAGTATGCAAATATATAACTTTCTATAAGTTACAATGCCATGAACGTGGAAACCACATAGTGTAAAGATGTGAAATTTCCACAACGGTATCAAGTGAAGTGATGACGCTAAAAAGCTTCTGCTGTTATTTTTCTGATTCAAACTCAAAGGTGGACTTACACCAATTCTTGCTCTTGATCAACAAACGGGAGGGGGAGAAGAGGAAAAAGAAAAGGGAAGGGAAGGAAAGGAGAGCGAAACTTGTGAACTACCCGTTCCGAAAACGAGACTCCATTGTCTGATCTGCGCTCTTGACCGACGGCTTTCTTTCATGTTAGCGGGAGAGCCAATAAACATTGAGCATAAGAATTCTGAACCTCGTTTTCGGAACGCGTAGCTCATAAGTCTCGCTCTTCTTCCCCTTTTCTTCCCCTTTTCTTCTTCCTCTTCCTCTTCCTCTTCCCCCCTCTCCCTTTCCATTCCCGTTTGTTTATTGATCAAGAGTAAGACTTGGAGCAAGTCCAACTCAACGGCTATGTTCAACAGCAAAAATTTCTCTTGTCGGTACTTACACTATGATGTCTTCTTTTCTTGCTTTTCTGAAAAATAAATCATCGAATAGTTAGTTAGTTTCATTGCGATGAAGAAACATTTCTGTTTCTTTGTTTTCTTAGGATTGGGCAGTGTATCTACAGGTTGACTATTACGGTCAATTACATCGAAAAGCTTAAAGCAATCACACTGTTAGGCCCAGTGTAAACATCGTTTTTTGCATAGCCGAATCTAATAGATGTTGCTAACACTTCTTGGTGTTAAATAAATTCGACAGAAAAACGATGTTTAAATCACCTGCCGTTTTAAATAGATAAAACGTCAGGAGTTCACCAGCTCGGTCGCATCGAACGGCAAAAACGACTTGATTTAAACCAATTTAAACATCGTATTTCTGCCGCATTTAATTAATTAACTCTAGGCCATGGTTGCTGTTTCTTCGCGTGATCAGCCACTGCGTTTGTGCATTGTGAAAAATTGCTATTTTAGCCATTTAAATTTCTTTCCGACACGGCAAAAACGATATTTGAATCAGATTTTTAGACACAGCAGATTCTGCCGTTTTTAATACAGTTCGATTCGACACGGCAAAAAAACAACGATGATAAAACTCGGCCTTATTTGCTGTAAAGAAACAATGTTAATGAAACGAGCAATGAATTTTGTGTTTTTTGGCGGATTTTGGTAATTTAATTTAGGAGCTGCTTTGTGATCGTTTTATTTAAGCCCTAAATATGCGAGAATTACAATACTTTCTGCTCGGCTTCTGAATCAAACAAACGAAATCCGCCAGACAGAACTTTAGATGTACCTTTCTTCTTAAAAGCACGTATAAAAACCACCTTTCGCTTGCACCAGGCGAGAATTTGCCCTTCTAGTTTCAGGGAAACTTTGGCGGCTTTGCTCGTTTTGAATTACTGTTTGAGAGAATTCCCTTTGTCTGCAGTTGCTGTTCGCTTTGAATTGAGGTGTCAATCAAACACGACTGTTGCCACTGTATTACAAAATCTGCTCTTGTTGGTTCAAAGGCAAAATGGATTAATCATCCTAGAACGAGATGTACCTTCTTGTGTTTCTTGTCTTTTCTTCTCATTTCTTGTTCTGAAAAACATAAATACTGAAACGTTATACATTTTGTTAAAAATAGTATTAATTGAAATGGAGTAGAATAACTTATAACTTGCTCTCATAATATACCTTTGGCTTTTCTACAAAAGAGTCTGGATCGAGTGATATTTTACAATACTTCATCCCGAGGAAGCATAAATTCTGAATTCTACGTACACAGAGCAGTTTCAACAGACTTGCTGATTTACAACTTTTTCCACGAAATGTACTTTGAAAATGTGTAAACAAATGCTTTGTGGTACAAAATGTGAAAATAGCCTTAAATGACGGACTCATCGTACTAAACCCGTAAACGCAACAAAACACCGTAATCTGTAGAAAGAAGACTGTTAACTCCTGTTAAAGAACAACAACCAAAATAAACCCGTAATTAGAGAGAAAACTGTTGCATCCTGCAAGAGAAAAACGAGTTAATCTCAAAACCTGAAAGGAAAGAAATAAGTTAGTAACTCGCCAGTTGTTCTTTATTGCAGTTACTGTTGAGTTACTTAATTATTTCTTTCTTTTCAGGTTTTAAGATTAACTCGTTTTTCTCTTGCAGGATTCAACAGTTTTCTCTCTAATTACGGGTTTATTTTGGCTGTTGTTCTTTTACAGGAGTTAGCAGTCTTCTTTCTACAGATCACGGTGTTTTGTTGCGTTTATGGGTTTAGTACGATGAGTCCGTCATTCAAGGCTATTTTGAAATAAACGTTTCACATTGTTTCTGAAAAGCATACAATCTTGCATACAAATTTTACCACATGCTTCACAAAAAGATGCTTTTACCTTGTTCAGAGCCGGATGAAAATGATCGTGATCTTGAGCGCCTCTTTTTCTTTTTTCGCGAGGATCTGTCGTCTTCTGAATATGATGCCTGAAAATAAAAAGATATAAAGAATGAATACCATACGACATCTCTTGAAAGACACGCTGCCGTTGATGTAATATGCTAGTTGAATGAAAGAAAAAACCCACAAACAAATATGTCGACCTTTGAGTGACTAAAGACTCTCTGAGTCTATCTTTACTACTATGTACTCCCCTTTTACCGCCTTGGTGAAGGGGAAGTTACGTTTTTCAGTGCCAAGCGCTGGGATCGCAGAAATAGAATAGAATAGAATAGAATCTTTACTGGAAAACCCAAACTTGACTAAGGCATGTAATGACGACTAACTTCAGATTATAAACACAGCAAGGCCATTACTTCAGGCGTGTTGGACAGTAATGTTTCTTTTCCGACCCCTGTTTCCAGGTGAAGGTGAAGGTGAAGTTGCGGTTTTTAGCGCCAAGCTCTGGAATCGCAGGAGTAGAATAGGCCTAATCGAGTCCACGACCCCTTGTCATGACACTCAAGTGGTGGGGTCCTACCGGGTATCGAGCTCACTCCGCCTGACTGTTCTGGCTGCAAAGTCAGAGGATTACACCACTGCGCCACAACACCACTGCATTCCATGAGATCGTAACATAACCTTAAATGTAACTAGTCGCAACAGAATTGCCTTTAGGCTTACGTACGGCAAGAGCCTTTTGCTTCGCTACACAACAACGATGAGACTATCTCATGCACAAATTGTTAAAAACCAGGACAACCAATTGTTCCAATCACAAGTTGGGGCATACACAACAACACCTTAAGATCTTAACACAAAGAAGTCTCTGAAAATCTCTCAACTTTGAATTATATTGATCTTTGCTAGCATTGATGATACTGTGTTCTGAACAACATGGTTTGAACATCAAAGCAAAATTGCCAACAAATGCAAGAAAAT
Source organism: Aurelia aurita complex sp. Pacific (assembly GCA_004194395.1). Classification (NCBI taxonomy): domain Eukaryota; kingdom Metazoa; phylum Cnidaria; class Scyphozoa; order Semaeostomeae; family Ulmaridae; genus Aurelia; species Aurelia aurita complex sp. Pacific. Next base: position 133,372 of record REGL01000114.1, on the reverse strand, counting down.
TCGCGTTAACATGGTACTATTTTTATTTATTTATTTTAAACATATTTACTCAGGGATACAATTCAGTTTAGTGATATTAAACAACTGCTTTCCAATCGTCCCAGCAAAAAATAAAATAAAATAAACAAACAAATGATTGAAGAAATAATAATCTGAGAATGTTTCGCAAAATGCTGGAGAATGATCTGGAGCTTGTTTACAGTTTTTATCCACACATCGAAAAATCTCACCCACCCAAAAAAATTGAGACCGCTTGTTACGGCTTTTTTACAGTAAGGGTATGAGTCCAATTCCCCCCAAAAAATGCGAGAATTGAATGGCCTCCCAATAGGCTTCTATACCAAACAAATAAAATGCCCGCGGCAGATGTTTAGATATACCCTTCGTCTTTTGATAAACGCTCACGTTAGCTCTTAGAAACCATTTCCGGATTGCACAACGAGCGCGTTTTCTTCCTGGGTTTCAGAGAACTTTTGCGTATTTGTTTGTTTTGAATATCTGGTTGAGAGAATTTCTTTTGTCTGCAGTCGCTAATCGCTTTGAATTTAGGTGTCAACGAAAGCAACTGATGCTATTGTCTTACAAAATCTGTCCTTGTTAGTCGGTGCTGAACTAAATTAAAATCAATATAAAACGTGTTTACAACATACAAAAGGTAGACCAACTCTAAATATTACAGCTGCCTTTATAAATTGAACTTTCAAGTTGCTTGATAACGGGCTATGCTCGAAACGTCGTGCTTATTTCAAATCGCATCAAAGTGTTTATATTTTACTTTATTTACTTGTTCATCATTGAACTTTCAAGGCCGACAAAAGATGTAGTTGAACCTCAAGGATTGGAGTCTAAAGGGAGTAAATTGTAAACTCCTGGGAGAAATAACTTACGGAAGAGGATCTTGATCGTCTTTTGTGTTTTTTCGATGATTTCTTTTTCGATCTTGCTCTGCTATCAATGGATGCCATGAAATCTTTGAAAATCCGCACCCTTTCTGATTCTAAAGTAACTTGACTGAAAATCGGGTCGCTGGAGAGTCGGCTCCTCACCTAAAAGAGTAGTGAATTAATCAAAATGAAATTATGAGAAAGCAAATAGGAATGTAAGTTGACTTTAAAAGTATGGCATACAGTAAGAACCCGCAAAATAGAAACCACTTTATAAGAAACCTCAGGCTGATTTTTTCGAGAAATGGTGCCTTCATATAAGAAACTTCTCAGCCTGATTTTAGGAAGGTTTCTTATAAGAGGAACCCAAATAAATTCATATTTAATGATCTTTGTTAANAGAGGTAACAAGAACATACCGTTCGATAGTGTTTGATCTGGGTTTGTTTAAATATTTAAGTTGAAATCATTGAAGGTTTCTTAACAATGTGACGAGAAACCTTTCAGCCTGTTTCCAAATTAATGACCTTTTAAAAAGAAACTAAACAGGCTGTTTTGAAAAAACAGGTTTCTACATTGCGGGTTCTTACTGTAGTGAAACTGCATTTTTTAACATTTGTAACATTTGTAATGAAAGTGTCCCAAGGGGATAACACAATGTTAAAACGCGTTGAAGTCATTGCTGTAAGGCAAACATATTTGGAAAATTTGGTCATGATTTTAGGCCTGTTTTTAAGGTATTTTGAAGGGGCATTCTTGAGAAAATCTCTCTTAATTTCAGAAGGGAGTGGCCGATTTCAGTCAGGTAAATTTCAAAGTATATCTAAACATGTGCACTACAGTAAATCCCCGCATGAAAGAACCTACTTTTTTGGCAACCAAGCTAAAATGGGTTCATATTTTAAAGGAACTAAGGCAAATTTCAAGGTATAAAGGTTCTTATTTGAAGAGTGTCTTGCGTTCGCCGTTTTAGAATCTTCACCAAGGATGTTCAGTCCTGTTATCTTGGCAAAGTTATTGTGTAGCCAACAACTAATTTTAAGCGTACAAACAGTAGGGGAGGAGATTTACATTTAAAACGATATGAAAAAACGTCGATGAAATTTTCTAAAGAATCGACATGAATCGACAAAGAGAAAACTTGTTCGTGTTGATTCGGGATTTAGATATCGATTAATTGTATCGATTAATTGTATCGATTTCTAAATCCCAAATCACCACGAACAAGTTTTCTCTTTGTCGATTCATGTAGATTCTTTAGAAAATTTTATCGACGTTTCTTATCGTTTTCAGTATTTTTGAAAACAAAACTTTTAAGAAACTTACGTCTAGCTCTAAAAACTGAAAGCAGAAAAATTTGCAAAAAATCCTAAATCTAATTCAGGCTTTTTGCTACAGATTTAGGCATGAATCTTTAAAATCGGTCCAGTGTACGATTTATTGTGGCCAGTCAAACATGCATAGTCTATTTTGGCGCACCCGGTATAAAATGAGCGAGCTTCACTATCTGAAGAACAGAGCGACAGAAATCAGATTCCCAAGTTGTTGAATTAAAGAGGAAAGCTTGATAGTCTCTCAAGGGATACAAACCTTTCGCACTAAAAACAAGAAATCCTTTCAAGTTAATTTCCTAAAACAAAAGCAACATTGCGCTGCAGTTGCAAATGCGGTCTTGGTTTCGTAAACTCATAAATAAGGTAATATGACAACTTACCGATTCCCATTTGTCTCCAGGTTCCAAGGGAGGTGCTGCTTGCTTCAGCATTTGCCTGAATGAACTTTCCTTTCTCTTAGCCTGTTGATAAATCGAGATGGATGGTCAAGAATAGGACCCCGAAATGTTATTTCAGGACATTAGGCATCCGTACTATCGTTAACAATTCTACTACATTCGATGTTGTTTTTGCCGTATTGCGGGGTGTTCCTGCTCACGACGTAGACATAACCTAGATGGAGATTTTTTCTCGGTCACTAGGTAGGCTGGCGTCATGAAGATGAAAGCAGAACAGCTTACACCAAGAAAAGAATCGTTGACGTTTCCGGGATTTACAAGGTGAAAACTGTTACTATCAAAGATAGGTTTCAATCGCTATCAAATATTTCTGTTTCAAGGGATATATCGCAGTTAGACCTACCCCTTCTTTCAATATTTATTTACTTTTGACATTGCTGTTGGTAGAAGAACGTGCTGTTTTTGGAGCAACTCCTTATTTTGACTTTCCTGTGCCTTCAACCAAGGGCACCTACCTTGAAGGAACTGTGTTTATTCCCAGTACTGTTTTCGTGATATAGTACACAGAGTAATTGCTGTTCTGTCAACCATGTATTTTCAAATTCTAATGTCTGTTAGTGTTGACCAACCAAAAATGACGTCGTCTGGTTCCCTGTGATCATCTCGTATAACAGTTGATCTCGTATTACATCAACACCGGAATTTGAAACCACAAAATTATTCTTATGTCATCTCTGTAGGGCAGCAATTACTCTGTGTACTTATTAAAGTGGTGGGTGTAACGTTCTATTTTATTTTTCTTTGAATTGGATGGCTTGAGATGAAGTTAGGGCACTTTGCTGTAAATCTGGCGTGGAACATTTTTATATCTTGATTTTGTTCAAAATGGCGGCATGTTGATCATTTTGGATAAAAATCCATGGAAAATGTTGATAAAATGAAAATCATCGTAGATCCTAAATCAATAGAGGAAAAATGACACAGTATTCAGGGAAACCATGATTTCTGAAGGTCTACCGGGTGACCCAGAAAAAAGTGACCCAACGCAATCTGTCACAGACAAAAAAGTAAGTGGCTGATTGAAATATTTCAAGCGTTGTTCTGTCGCTAAAAGACTGGCCTACATTATGAGTATTTTTTGCATTTTTTTGGTTACGGTAAAGCTCCTAAATTAAGGATTTCGAGGAAAAGGGCAGGCTTGAAATCCTCAAAAAGTCGTCAAAAACAGGGGATCGATTTGAAGCCATTTCAGGTCTTCAAAACAACGAGGAGCGTGTTTTATTTTGCCTGAGAATATCTTTAAGTACCTAGGGACTATAAACTTGCTCTGAAGACTTCTGACTGGGTTACCTTTTCCCAGGTTGAAACGAAACACGCTCCTTGTCGTCTTGAAGATCTGAAATGGCTGTAAATCAATCCCCTGTTTTTGAGGAGTTTTTGAAGATTTCAGGCATGCCCTTATTCTCGAAATCCTTAATTTTGGAAATTAACCGTGCCAAAAAAATTGCGAAAAATACTCATAGCATAGGCTAGTCTTTTAAGGACACAACAACGTTTGAAATATTTCAATCAGCCACTCACTTAATTTTCTGTAACAGATTGC
>REGL01000114.1:110053-125528 GCA_004194395.1 Aurelia aurita complex sp. Pacific | reverse complement strand
GCTAAAGATTAAGTCATAAATTTTCAAAATCGGTCCAGTGTACGAGTTATCGTGGCCTACCAAAAGTGCATAGTTTATTTTGGCCCAACCGGTAATTGACATTTTAGAATGTATTATCAATTTTCAATGCAGCATGCTGTAAGAGCAAAATAAGCACATTTGTACCATAAAAAACTACGAAACAGATTTTGTCAAAACATATGACGCCGAGAAGCATTCGAGGTGAAGCCGTAAAGTAGAAAAAGAGAAATATATTCCCACCAGATGATTTTATTACGAGTGATAAAATAAGCCATCACAAGGATGGATTTTCGTCCATGTAAACTTCCTGTCACTATCCGGCATCTGAAATAGGTCTTGCTTATAAAAATTTCAATAAAATGATCAATAAATCCATGAATATATAGTCAACCTTGTTTTAATTTGAAAGACGATAGATTGTGCTTTCCGATGGCATGCGTCAAATTTATTCAAATATTATTATTTCCTGAAAAATCTCGAACAAAGTTGGGTTGCATCTTTTCTATAACACCCAGTATGGCTATAGTAAAAGCTGTATTAAGCTCCCAGGAGGCCTATCTAATTCGGAGACTCTAAAGAGGGCCTTAAAAGGGCTTATTAGAGAAGAGGGGATTATTCACTAAGTCAAATGACAAGTATATAAATGATAGCTTTTTGGTCCTTCTACCCTATATTTTGCAGAATCAACATACAATCTAACGAGTCAAATACACCAATTCGACACAGCTTTTATCCAAGATTATATCCAAAATTAATAAATAATTCAGTTGTTTGTACGTGTGGCTATGATTCTTAAAATGTACACGTAGTTTTGATTATAAATGTTACATATATTTTATTTTATTATATTCAAGGCTATATGTAACATTTATAATCAAAACTACGTGTACATATATCAAAATTAACATGTAAACTTGTTTGGTTAAGCAAATGTAACATTTTTGGTGACCTCTAGCAGTTAGAGTAGGCCTTAATTGAGCTGTAATTTAGCTATTATTAATTTAGCCACGTAAAATTAATTGATGATGCTGATGATGGTGATCTGATATAAGTGGGAGGGGGCTTCATAGATAGGAGCTTATTCAAAATTTTGGCTTAGGCGGGAAGGGCTTATTAGAGAGGGGGGCCAAATAGAGCTTTTACGGTTGTCTAGGCTTATTTAATTAAAGGATATGGAATCATAGGCCTCATTTACGAAATAAAATTCTTTGGTTCTCATTTAAGTTACGAAAGCGCTAAAGTCGAATTATCGTCTCTGTATGAAGCATAACTAATAAAAGATATCAAACTAAATTAAGAAAGATTTACTGACAATACCTTTAATATATCTTTTATAATTTTCTTCTCTCCACTATATCTTGCTCTCAAATCTTCAACAAAGAATTTGAACAAATCCAGAGGAGTAGATCCTTCAAAAAGGGAAACATACACATTAAAAAAACAGAGCCTGATATGACAACAATATGATAACAAACACGAAGCCATACAGGATGGTTTTTTACCGTGCGGTAGGTAGCCAAAGGGAGGTAGCTTTAATTGTTCTGGGCTTAAAGGGGCTCCGCCGCCAAACAATAAACCAATCCGTAAACTTTCACGTGTCACCAATTATCCATTGTTTATCCATTGTTTTCTGCAGTTTGTTTGATGGCTTCACCCAAGCCACAAAAAAGTGACCGTTAAAAATCCACTTATATCCGAGCAATCGTAGAAGATATGAATGTTTGGTTTGCTCCTTGATGAAGTACAATGATTTATGACCAAACAGCAACTTTCATTTTGAAAGAAATATGAAAATCCTGTGTGATATCACCTTTCAAAAAACTGCAAAAATCATGGTTTTGTTTACATTTTGGCGACGGAGCCCCTTTAAAATCAAACCATTCTACAGAAGATTATGAACATAGAACGGGCAAGTCTTGAACACACATATTTCCATAAAGAACTACTACAACTCTCCTTACAAATAACACTTGCTTGAAGTTTACATGATCGGAATTTAGGAACTAAACATTGCTTCCGAAAGAAATTTCGATCTCCATTTAGTTTAAATGTTTGTCTATATTTCGAGATATTGCTTGGTCAGGTTAAGTTGTGACTGCTGCAGAAATAATTGGATTGAAAACAAAACATAGAAGTTGCAAGCTGAAGCGTAAACAAGTCATTTCCTGTTCAGGTTTTGTAACATACAGCAAAGCAAAGAGATAAATATATAATTGACTGCAGCATTTTTAGATATTGCTTGGTTAGTTTAAGTTGTGACTGTTGCAGAAATAATCGGATTGAAAACAAAATAAAGAAGTTGTAAACTGAAGCGTAACAAGTCATTTCCAGTCCAGGTTTTGTAACATAAAGCAAAGCAAAAGATAAATATAAAACTGACTGCAGTCATCTATTTTTTCTTGAGAAAAGAGTGATCTATGTTCCCGTTTAAAGCTCTGTCTTCCAAGTCTAATTCCGACTCTAAGTCTTTGCACACAAGATAAAGGAAAGTTTTTTCCAAAAGATACAAAGAGAAGAAAGCAACGTATATGTGTTCTATTGAAAAACGCCTCCTCTCTCATATATATGACTCGGCCCTACTAAATCATGCTCCATCCAAATCACTTTAACATCTGTTGTTTACTTTTACTATTTTTCTTTTGCAACCACCTCTAAGGGGACCATTATGGAAATAAGGTCAATATGACCTTTTAATGCTATCCCTGCCACTACAATTAGGGGTGTTTTTAACGTATTTATTTAATCAGCATTGTCATCGTATTTTATCTATTCCTTAGCTTTTTAAAACTTGTAAATTCTATTTATTTTTTGTAAATTGCTTTATTTTACGTGGCAAATTTCAACATACATACATACATACATACATTTATGACTCGGCCCTACTAAATCATGCTCCATCCAAATCACTTTAACATCTGTTGTTTACTTTTACTATTTTTCTTTTGCAACCACCTCTAAGGGGACCATTCTGGAAATAAGGTCAATATGACCTTTTAATGCTATCCCTGCCACTACAATTAGGGGTGTTTTTAACGTATTTATTTAATCAGCATTGTCATCGTATTTTATCTATTCCTTAGCTTTTTAAAACTTGTAAATTCTATTTATTTTTTGTAAATTGCTTTATTTTACGTGGCAAATTTCAACATACATACATACATACATACATGTAATATGTTATACAGTGTCTTTCAGAAAAAAACGCAACCCAACTATAATTGAAAATCTTGAAAAAATTACAAAGGTTTTAGAAGATGTAATGTATACCTTCTGAAAGTACCGGGTGTCCCAAAAAAATGTATACAGATTTGGTTGACTCCAGCGATGTGAATTTAGCTTTAATCAATGGCTAATTGTTCTCAAAATGTTCCTCGATAGTTAACTTGAACATAGATACCTCATTTTTTAGTATTGGTGCTTTGAGAGCAGAGATATCAATCTTGAAAGCTCAAATGTGCATCCACTTGCAAACCAGAGCTTTGGCCTTTCGGCCTAAGCAAATTCATGAAGCACATCGAAATGTAGAACTGAAATTGATGAAAAATTAAGAAATTTTCCCATGGGTGACTTCTGGAGAGCAGAATAACACAAGATCTAATATTGTTCAAATTTTATCAAGGTTATCGTTGATTAAAACGATGTGCCTTAAGAAGTTGCTTAGGCCAAGAGGCTAAAGCTCTGGTTTGCAGGAAGAAGCAAACTTGAGCTTTCAAAATTGATATTTCTGCTACCAAAGCACCAATACCAACAAACGAGGTATCTATGTTCAAGTTAACTATTGAGGAACATTTTGAGAGTAATTAGCCATTGATTAAAGCAAAATTCACAATGCTAGAGTCAACCAAATCCGTATACATTTTTTTTGGGACACCCGGTACAATCTTTCTTCTTTCTAATGATATGGAGTTTATATACATTAATGGAATTATTTATCATTTAAATTGATATTTTAGTAAGTATGCCCAATTTCAAATGCATCATGTTGTAAGAGCAAAATAAACACCCTTTTTACGGGAAAAAAATACGAAACAGATTTTGTCGAAACATTTCAGGCCTATACGCATTTGAGATGATGTCCTAAGGTTCGAGAAAGAGAAATTTATTCACATCGGATGCATTTTGCTGTGAATGACAAACTAAGCTCTCAGAAAGACGGGCTTTCGTCTATGTAAATGTCCTATCACTTTCCAGCATCTAAAATAGGCCATACTTACAAAACTGTAAGTTAAGTGTTGAAAAATTCAATTAATACGCCCAACCTAGATATCATTGGAAAAAAGAGAGATTGTACATGCCGATAGCATGCGTCAAACTCATTCAAACATCATTATTTCCTGAACAATCTCGAATAAAGTTGGGTTGCATTTTTTCTGAAATACCATGTATAACACGGAACTGAAAATGTTACCTAATCGGTCTAAATGGAGGGTACTGTTTCATGGAACACTAAAAGCAGAAGTTCGAAGCTTGCTGTATTCTACAACAAGTTTTTGGTGTAAAATAAATGTTTCGATTTCAGGAAATCAGGCGCGAGACAGCTCGTAAAGTATTTCACGGATCCTTAGATTAAAGTTTCAAACTAGCTAATTCATTTCCCAGAGACCAACACCGAAACATACCGATGAAATAGTCAGCAAATGGCCAGATAATGTTTCTCGTATAGAGGTACAAAGCTGTGGAATGGCCTCTCAGCCGAGTCAAAGCAGGCATCCTCTCTGTATAGTATTAAGAAACCTATCTAAAAACAGGGGTTTTTCATTTTGATTGTAAATATTTTAACATCATTGTACATTTGTTTTGAATACTGTAAATAGGGTTTTATAGTTTAATTTCACTAATAACTTTTTAAATTACTTTTTCAAGATTGTAATTAATGTTTTATCGGAGGGCCCCTTGAAAACCAGCTTCTGCTGAAGGGCAACCCTCCTTAAAAGAATTAAATATAAAAAAATATTTAAAAAACACGCGGACCTAAGAAAATGAGTAAGATAATGAGCGTACCGGGCTGTCCAAGCATATTTGAAAACCGGACGTCTGCGCTTATTTTTGGATAAAGATCAGTCCATCGTGCCATTGATGTTAGGTATCCAAATTTATGTAGCTCATCTAATAATGCCTGAAAATGAAATAGTATCATTAGGAGCGATGTGTTGAAGCATAGGGCTGAAATCTTTCATATCTTCAAAGAAATGGACTTAAACTTCTATGTTATTTTTCTTTGAATTCTTTGATGTAAAGCTGTCGTGGAAATTTTATATACCGGGTGTCCCAAAAAAAAGTACTCCAGTTTAAAAAATCACCAAAAATCGATTATCAAACCTTTGATAAAATTTTCTCTTTGAATTGCTTTGTCAAAGACCCAAAAATATTCACAAATAATAAAAGGTTTGCGTTTGATACAGCAAGGCAGGCAATTTACACGTTGAAAACCTTATTTCGAGCTATAGTATTTAAGCAAAATACTCAATCTTGCCTAAGAGTCAAAATTTTCAGATTTTTTATCATCATTGAAGTCTTCAATGATAGTGCATATCTATTTCTGCCATTTATGACCATGCTAGAAGTTTTACACGCACAAAGAAATTGATTTGGCAATCATCAGTGCTTTTTGCAGTATGATTCAAAACCAGGTAGCCCTAAAAAGAGCTAAATTTGCTCATTTTTAAACCACTTACAAGATCAGCTATGTTTTGGAAAATAATTTAGCCTTTGATCTAATTGACAAAAAAAGAAAATTGAAGATCGGCCTTGTAATCAAATTTTGGTGATTTTTCAAACGGGAGTACTTTGTTGGGGACACCCAGTATCTTGATTTTTTTCAAAATGGCAGCAATTCAACAACTTTTGCAAAAATTCATGGAAAATTTCAAAATGATCATTGTAAATCATCGTAAATCCTAAACCAATAGAGAAAAAATTATAGAACCTTCTAACCTTCAAGAAAACCAAAGTTTATGAGGGTCTACAATCTGGTGGCAAGGAGAAATCTGCAGCTTTTCTGGTTTAGGATTTAGAAAGCTGATGACGGCATAGACTTAAATTTAATAAATGCCGCCATTTGAAACTAACCAAGATATTAATAAATTTTCATGGCAGATTTACAGCAAAATACACCAAGTTCCTTCTAAGCCATTTATTTCAAAGAAAACTGTAATAGAATTTTACACAGATCTTTTTAAAGATTTGAGCCCTATGTTATGTTTTGAATAAGAATGGTATTCGCTAGTTATCAAAATCTTAACCTGCTAACACTGGGAGTAACGATGTTTCTATACATTTTATAGAATTTTCGAATTTACACAACAGTGATAAAAGCTCTAACACCACTCAGTCGAAACTTTCATTTTTCGGCTTGATTTTCAAAAGACCAGAGAATAAAGTTGGGAAGAATCCTGCAAGGAAAATAATATAACGGCGTTGCGAAATCTTTCAAATAGGATTATCTCTCTGTATTACTTTTCTGAGTAAAGGTGTCACGCTTTTCAGACGTTTAGATCTGTGATCTTTATTAAAGTCCGTCTCAAATGAGATGTCACCTGAGATTTGCGATAACACAAAATTGAAGTCAGCGTAGGGAAGACCGGGGTCAATTGTAACACTTTTCGGAAAATCAGCCATATCGTCTAATTAATGATTAACTGCACTCTTGGAAGTAGATGATTAGACTTGCACCTCTTGGAATGAAATAGAACTTAGTTTCCATCACGTAGAACCAAATTTTGTTACGCTGTGATTGATTCAAAATCAGTGGTCTAGTGTTATAATTGCCACGTAACATAGAGTAATTGTAACACATGGTTGGAGCAATTGTTACATACAGTAAATCCCCGCACATAAGAACCTACTTTTTTGAGAGCTAGGCTGAAATAGGTTCTAATTGTAAAGGTACTAAGACAAATTTCAAGGTATAACGGTTCTTATCTGAAGAGTGCCTTGCGTAGGCCATTTTAGAACCTTCGCCAACGCTTTTCAGCCCTATTATTTGTTTTAGCAGGGTTATAATATATCTTATAAACAATGCTAAGCTTTCAAACTGCAAGGGAGGAGATTCAAACTTTAAAAGCCCACTGGGACAAAAATGAACTTAACAATGACAATCCAAAAACAACTTTGCTACCCCTGCAATAAGAACATATTTTTCATCAAACTGAAACAGGTTCTTAATTACAAGGTGCATAAGTTAGGAAAAACAGCCTCTAGGTTCTTATTTTTGTAGATTCTTATATGCGGGGATTTACTGTATCCTTAAAATCATTACAGATCATTATTGCACGACTATGTCTTTTCCTCACACGAAATGTAACACCAGATAGCAGATTATTCATTGCTTCAAAAAGAACAAAATTAAAAATAAGATGTGGTCTTTATTTCTTTGTAAATTTTGATGCATCAATTGAATGCAAAAAATTGAATAGATTGAGAAAAAAATAAGTTCTTTTACAAATTTAAAAAGTCAACTCTTTAATACTGCATGGATGCACATTATTGGACCAGATTAGAAACTGAATGAAACCACCGAAGCAATTGTAACACGCTGTTACAATTGCCCCTGACCTGGTCAGCTATTGTTATTCCCCACTTTCACATCTCATAAGCTGTGGACCTTAAAAGGTTTAACGTAGTTTTGATCCTAAATAGATGTCATGTCTGTGGTGTGAAAGTGAAGTTCTTTACTCAAGAGCAAAATCTTCCAGACACAAATTTACAGTGGAAGCATGTTTTTACTTATGTGCTCAAAACATGTTTTCCCCCGAAAATTTTGCAAACTTGGCTGAACATTCCTGCATCTCAAGTCGTATGTAAAGGGCTAGAATTAGCCTGTTCTGTGCAATTTCTTTAAAGTATGCTCATAAATACATAAAAGATAGCAAAATTACAGCAAATTTAGGCCTACTATTTAGCNCATCTCATAAGCTGTGGAGCTTAAAAGGTTTAACGTAGTTTTGATCCTAAATAGATGTCATGTCTGTGGTGTGAAAGTGAAGTTCTTTACTCAAGAGCAAAATCTTCCAGACACAAATTTACAGTGGAAGCATGTTTTTACTTATGTGCTCAAAACATGTTTTCCCCCGAAAATTTTGCAAACTTGGCTGAACATTCCTGCATCTCAAGTCGTATGTAAAGGGCTAGAATTAGCCTGTTCTGTGCAATTTCTTTAAAGTATGCTCATAAATACATAAAAGATAGCAAAATTACAGCAAATTTAGGCCTACTATTTAGCATACATATCAAAATTATTTGAAGGGAAAAAAGTCTACCTAAAACCGTTAGAAATAATAACCATTGCCTCGTGTTACGATTATCCCCGGTCTTCCCTACTGTATCTTCTGACTGGTTAAACAAAAGTCTCTATCCCTTACCATATTCTTTGAAAAATAATCCTTGTTTGTTTTTTCAGGTTGCTAACTCGGTCAGAAACCAAAATTATACGATGAGAAATGGAGACCAACTTACCAGAAAACCTTCTCTATTCTTCCTTTGTAGTCTCTTTAATCGGTTTCTTTCTCTGATCCGTTCCTCTTCATATTCCTAAAAGCCATGATAGAAAACTCTTGCTGTCACATTTTGTAAATAAAAGAGGATTCATAAACATCATACGATTTCGTTTTTATAATCATTTAAAATGTTACAATACATGTTACATCTACATCCTACTATACTTTCTAATTACTTTACAGACTATACAACACTAAAGGGACGGGACCACAAGGAGCAAAAGACAATATCTACCCTGTGGCCATTAACATAAAGACATGCAAAAATAGCAACCAAATAAACAACTACAAAAAGCTACAAATACGATAAATTACTGATAAATACTAGAATCCGTTTCACATTGGATGTCAGGCCAGCATAGGAGAATGATACTGAACAATAGGAATCCCGGACGAGAGAACAACAACGACAGCAGTTGCTACCGCTACTGATTCCCCTCCAGAGTCCCCGACGCTCAACACATTGCGCATATGCTGTCAGCTCTCGTTTCCTGATTAACAATATCAATGGTCCGAAATACTGTACATAAGATTGTATTTTGTGACCTGCCTTATCTATTCCCAAGTGCTCCCTGCAGCGTGTAATCAGGTTAAGGGTTGTTTTTCCAAAGTACAAGGCATGGCAGCCAGGACATTTAAATTTGTAGACAACAGAGGAGCGAATGAGAGTGGGAAAGCGGTCCTTAAATGGAAAAAAGAAGACTGGATGCGTTTCGAAGATCGAAAGATAACCTTTAGCTGAATACCCGGATAACACTGCTTAATTATTCTACAAAGTCCAGTTTTCATCTGAAACAATACCTGCCAAGATATGGTAAGCAAAACAACAGGGCCGTTTTGGCTTCTGCTAGGGCAGGGGCTCTGGGTGCGAACCTTTTACCAAGAAGGATTTAATAATACGATCTGTTAGCGCCCAAGGAAAACTATTTTTAGATAAGATCATATGATTGCCATTCGTATTCATTTATATTCTTTAGCACTGTCTGTAACCCCGTAAGCCAAAACTGCTTTTCAGCATGCCGAGAACAGTTTATTTTCAAGTTGTGCAAGTTTTTTGTTAGAAGAAAGCAGCTCTCCTTAGTTTCAAGCAGGGAGCGCCTGGTTTCAAAGGTCTGCAGTGGATACAAGCATGGGTTCCAAATCACTTAAAAATGTTGATGGAGCATTAAATGATATATTTCTTTTAACTTTTTCTTTTTCTTTTAACTTTTTCTTTTAACTTTCACTGTTTCTTTTAATTTTTTCAATTTTCCCATTTTTCTCCATTCGTTGAAATTTTAGTTTCAAAATCTTTTAACTGAATGGATTGAGAGAAACTGTAGCTACTTCGAGATGATTCTACCGTTGAACTTTCCTGAACTTCAATATATTCAAAATTTGAGAGTTTTCATATCTTTGAAAAAAGGATCCCATTTTTCTCCATTCGTTGAAAATTTTAGTATCCAAATCTTTTAACTGAATGGATTGAGAGAAACTGTAGCTACTTTGAGATGATTCTACCGTTGAACTTTCCTGAACTTCAATATATTCAAAATTTGAGAGTTTTCATATCTTTGAAAAAAGGACAAAAACTATCGTAATTTCTTAATTTTTCGAACAAACATGGAAAAAGTTTCAAGAAACCCATAGTTCATGATTGTCTACAATGTGGTGTCAAGCACATGCCTTTCACTCTCCTAGTTCATGATTTAGAAATTTGATGACATTACATTCCCAAATGAGTTGAATATAAGATAATACTCTGCACATTCGAAAATATTCAAGATTTCGAAAAGTCCAACGGTAGAGTTATAGTAAAGTATCTAAATTTCTTTCAAGCCATTCAGTTCAAAGAAATAGGTCCTACAATTTCACACCGACTTTTTAATGATTTGGAAACACGGTACAAGATTTGCTGCATGTCATCGTGTAAAAACATAACTCTAGCTACTATAAAAAGATTGAGACAATAAGAAAGATTACATTCTTTGTTGCTACTCAGAGTTTTACGATACACAGCGATCATCAGACAACTGAAAACTCTATTCAATTTGTGTGCATTTATAAATTGAATATCGTGATGACATAATGCAATAACTATACATTACGTGGGGTCTCTTCTGAATTGCACAAAGATTGAGTAGAGTTTTCAGTGGTCTGATCATCGCTGTATAGCGCGAAACTCTGAGTACAGTAAATCCCCGCATATAAGAACCTACTTTTTTGAGAGTCAGGCTGAAATAGGTTCTCATTTTGAAGGTACCAAGACCAATTTCAAGGTATCAAGGTTCTTATTTGAAGAGTGCCTTGCGTAGGCTGTTCTAGAATCTTCACAAAAGATGCCTAGCCCTTTCATTTGTTTTGGTAAAGTAATTATGTGCCCAATACCAAGTTCTAAGCTTACAAACAGCAGGGGAGGACATTCAAACTTTAACAGCCAACTAGAACAAAAATGAACTTGATAACGACAATGAAAAATAATCTTTGCTACGCCTGCAACAAGAACATATTTTTCATCAAACTGAAACAGGTTCTTAATTATAAGGTGCATAATTTAAGAAAAACAGCCTCTAGGTTCTTATTTTTGTAGGTTCTTATATGCGGGGACTTACTGTAACAACAAAGAATGTAATCTTTCCTATTTTCTCAATCCTGATATAATTCGCTCTGCCTACATGGCATTGAGCACTGTCTTAACCAGTAAAGACACACACAACTTTTAGTAATTCTAGCTACTAGAATGTCCATTCATTCAATAAATGTCTTAGTAGATAAATACGTCATGTAGTCACCACGTCGTTTAGACCGACTGGGACACAGAGATCAAAATTCTTTCACACAACAAGTAACAAAATAACATAAGATTACCTTTTCAAGTTCTCTAGCATGCTCATCAAATGCAATTAATGCATCTTCCTTATCATCAGACATTATTCCTTCAAAAAAGAAACATAGGAATCTTATTCTGTTCGCACACACAGTTGACAGCAGATGTATAGGATTCGCTCAGTTGGTATGACGTCAAAACAGCGGTAAAACCAACCTCGTTCCCAAGGGTATCTGTTGTTGTCAAGCCTTGCGTTCCTTTGGCAATCAAAACAATCATGATTTCATTCAAAATCAGGCAGCTGGATCTAAGTGCTTTGAAATGAAACAATGTTAAAATCTTAAACAATATAATCATGATTGTTTTGATTGCCAAAGGAACGTGACTAACATGAGGCTAGCTCTCAATGTAGGCGTTGGAGTTCATGGAAATCTTCATGGACGACACTGGATACGAGGTTGTGTCAAAACATGTACACATCTTATTTTGGGTATCCTGTTTGCCAACCTCGTTCCCAGGGTGTTCTGACGTCATACGCTGGTCAAGAAGCCGAAAGAACACCCTGGGACACTTGGCATCAATCTTGCCAATATATGGCAAGATGCGCCCCATTATGGATTTGCAGTTTGCTAGGCAACGATAATCGACGAAAAATGGTCGTTGCTCTAGTGCTAATTCTGAAGTATATAAATTGAGAAATTAAAAACAAGCACTTTGAGGACCCTATTTTAGCCCTTTTTAAGGTATTTAATCATTAATCCGGGGTTAGCAAGTGCATTTAGTAGGAAAACGAGCACGATCCATTTGGGTGGAAAAAGGGCCTAAGTTGAAATTTTCCAGAATTTCCCCCACAGCTTTGAAAAAAGAATGGCTCGTTATTCAGCGAATTTTAGAGATAAATTTGAGATTAAAAGTGTTTTAGTGAAAGAATACAGTTTTCCGTCGATTTTTGACATGCCGCGGCCGTTTACTCCTCGCAAAACGGAGTTACGGCGTAAAATGGGGTAGGCCGAAATTATTCCCCATTTTTGGGGGGCGCGCGCTCCGCTTCTGGGGGCAATATTGAACCCCAAATTACGTTATTAGACTTGCAGACGAATGGTCTCTTGAAAACTTTTTTCCGTTTTGAAATCGGGCTTGTAACCATGGAGCATCGACTCCAAACGTAACCTCGGGTCGGAAAATCGCAACATTTATTTTTCAACCTCCTGTTATGACGTCATAATGACCCCAACATTTCCTGAAACTCCGAAATTCGGATGCGCCGTGGTCCATTACCCGTCTTAAACTCCTCACTTGCCCCATACACCCCATTGATTTTGTGAAATTACCGATTCAATAGAGGCCATTTTTGAATGGGAGCCAGTTATAATCTGATTTTGCTGTTGTTTTCGAATAGCCAATCAAATTGTCGAACGGCCTCCTGTATCCCAGAGTAGAGGTAGAGCAACGAACTCACTCTGGGGACGAGATTGCCTGTTTGCACTTGGTATTATTGAATATCATTCGGTTCTTCGCTGCAAGTGCAAATGAAGGTGTTGTGGCGCAGTTGTGTAATCCACTGTCTTTTCAGCCAGAACAGTCAGGTGGACAGGGTTCGATACCCGGTAGAGCCCCACCACTTGAGCGTCATGACAAAGGGGTCGCGGACTCGATTAGGCCTATTCTACTCCTGCGATTCCAGAGCTTGGCGCTAAAAACCGAAACTTCACCTTCACCTTCACCTGGAAACAGGGGTCGGAAAAGAAGCATCACTGTCCAACACGCCTGAAGTAATGGCCTTGCAGTGTTGATAATCTGAAGTTAGTCGTCATTACATGCCTTAGTCAAGTCTGGGTTTTCCAGTAAAGATTACGGAAGACTTCTATCAATAAAGGTAAACATCTTCAGTGAAAGTGGTTGCTTTGAAGATGCCCTAGTGACCGAAACTAGTCAGCACTGGAATAAAGAATAAAAAGCGCAAAAGACCAAATTGACGCCTGTTGTCTCGAGTGGTTAGGCCTTCTTCAACGGTACACTATATCTTTAGTGAAAATGAGATATACTTACTGACAACGTCCTCGTCATCTTTATACTGAGGGTGTTCTTGCAGAATTTCTTGAGCCTGAAAAAAGGAATCTCATTTGAAAACAATGGCCGCGGTCACACTAACTGTAATTTGTCGTTATGAAAAATTTGTAAGAAGATGGAGGCAAAGAAACAAGACTTTGAATCAGCACACTAAGGCCTGTCGAACATTTGTTCTCTTCAGAGTGTGGAAATGTTAGCCACACTCTGAAGAGAACATAAGTTTGAAAGGCCTTGGTGTGCTGATTTAAAGTCTTGTTTCTTTGTCTCCATCTTCTTACAAATTTTTAGTATTTCACCTACCAAATTTATAAAAAAAGATGTGAATTGCTTCATTTTCTTCCAATTTATTTTTGTCACCAGAAAGCACGGCATTATAATGGTACAACGACGCCCGGTCACACAGTGATGTGATGTATCATGTGACAGCTACGCAAGATTGCAATTAATTTATTCTCCAAAACAACGCTAAGATATAGGTCGGGATCTTGTTTTGCCCGTCGTTTTGCATGTTTTGCATATGCATATGCCTAAGAAGAAGGATATGGCTAAACATCTACCTTTGGCATTCTATTTGTTTGGTTCAAAACAATTCAATTATGGTATTCTTTGGGAATAATTCAATAACTTACTGCTCAGCTTCTGAACCAAACAAATACAATACACGAGGCAGATGTTTAGATATATTCTTCTTCGTTTGATATATGCTCATGTTTGTTCTTAAAATCATTTCTAGAAGGCACAACAAGCGAGCTTTGCTTTGTTGAATAGCCAAAAACGAAAGCCAATACAATACACGAGGCAAATTTTTAGATATATTCTTCTCCTTTTGATTATATGCTCATGTTTGTTCTTAAAATCATTTCTAGAAGGCACAACAAGCGAGCTTTGCTTTGTAGAATAGCCAAAAACGAAAGCCAAAACAATACCCGAGGCAAATTTTTAGACATATTCTTCTTCTTTTGATATATGCTCACGTTTGTCCTTGAAATCCTTTCTAGAAGGCACAACAAGCGAGCTTTGCTTTGTTGAATAGCCAAAAACGAAAGTGTTCCGTCTAAAATTGGCTGCCTTTGCAGGAGACTAGCTCAATTAAGTCTGGACTTAACCGATTGTCACGCTGGGACAAATGCTGTAAAATGACCAAAAATGTGCGACCTAAAGCCTAAAGTTCAACTACCATACCGGGTGCGCAAAAATAACATGTCAACTACCGGGTGCGCCAAATTAAACTATGCACGTTTGGAAGGCCACAATAAATCGCACACTGGACCGATTTTGACGATTTATGACTTAATCGTTAGCAGAAAGCCTGAATTAGATACTGAGATTTTTTGCAAATTTTTTTATTTTCAGTTTTTAGAGCTAGAAGCGAGTTTCCTAAAACTTTAGTTTTCGAAAACACTGACAACGATAAAAAAATCGATTAAGTTTTCTAAAGAATCAACATGGATGGACAAATAGAGAATGCGATTTAGAAATCAATTAATTGTAATATGCTGTACGAGAGTTCATACTAAACCCCCAAATCCCCCTGAAAACGTTTTGTCTTTGTTCATTCATGTTAAATCTTTTAAAATTTGATCGACGTTTTTTAATCATTTTCAATGTTTCGAAAATGAATATTTTAAGGAACTCGCTTCCAGCTCTAAAAACTAAATTTTGGCGCACCCGGTGTAATGCCATGTTAACAACATAATAAACAAGAGAACTTGATACGTTTAAAATGACTTTAGAAAAAGCAATATTCCAATCTTCTAGCGTGTTTTTACTCTTGTGTGAACCAAGCTTTATCAACCCTAAGCTACGGGAAAGCACGTAGACTTACCTCCAACCATAAAGTTCGATAGGTTATTGATGTCACATTGCCAAAGACTTCAAGCATGTATTCTCTATTTTTAGCATGTAGTTTCTTCTCTTCTTCTTTCTCCCGTTTGGCAATATAAAAAATGACATCTTCATAAAGGTCTCTTTTGTCTCTATCAGAAACAGCATCCCAGATTTCTTGCCCATCAAACATTTCTGCAACTCTTCTCCATCTTGTCCAAGAATGCATTTTAGGGTGATTCTCAAGGAATTGACGTAA
>REGL01000114.1:74754-99688 GCA_004194395.1 Aurelia aurita complex sp. Pacific | reverse complement strand
CATTCATTGAACTAAATAAGTGTGCAGGTTAATATTGATATGGTTGGTGATAAAACTGTGTTGAATTTATTTAATTGACTCGTAAAATATTATGTTGAATCTTCAAAATATGGTGTAAAAGAATTAAAAAGCTATCATACCTACCCTTGTCATTTGATTTTGTGAATAAGCCCCCCTCTCTAGTAAGCCCCCTCCCCTTTAAGCCCCCCTCTGGAGTTTCCAAATTTAAAAAAGCCCCCCGGGGGCTTAATAGAGCGTTTACGATATATTCAAGATAGCTTCAAGACAAGAAAGTCTTGGACTGTTTTTGGAACGAATTTTGTTTATTTGATATAAGAGCTGTTTTGTAATCGTTTCATCTCAGCCCTAAATATGAGAGAATTGCAATGCTTTCTGCTCGGCTTCTGAATCAAATAAACAAAATCCACCACACAGAACTTTAGATTTACCCTTCTACTCTACTTATAAACTTATGAATTCGCTTAAAATCATATTTTGTGGGTACAAGGCGACAGTTTGTCATATTGGTTCGAGGACAACTTTTGCAGCTTTGGTTATTTTGAAAACTGGTTGACAGAATTTCTTTTGTCTGCAATCGGTAATTGCTTTGAAATGCAGTGTCAATCAAAAGCAGCTAATGCCATTGTGCTACAAAAATCTGGCCTTGTTCGTTGTTCTTGGCCTTGTTCCTCAGATATACGTACCTTTGATTTTGTCTAATTCTTCCGGAATTGTCCATTTTGAATCCTTGGTTTCTGTGTTATGATAATATGCACGGCCTGAGTCGGTTTTATATTCTTTCCAAGGACATGAATCTAGCAAAAGCTGAAAAAGAAGAAAATTCATTTATTCATTTTCAAACAAAACAAATACCATATGACCCAAAGCAAACTTCACGAGCTACCGGGTGTGTCAATAAAAAGAATCCCCGTTTGAAAAGTCACGGCCCCTGGATATCACAATGATGATATTGGCAAATAAATATTTTAATGGTAGACAAGTTTTATGAAACTTGTAAGTGTCATCATTTTAGGAAGGAAAACCAAGGAAAATGTGCTCATTGTTTTCACTCGTTTTTGCAGGTTGTTGGAAGCGGATCTCTGCAGAAAATCTCCCGTATCCACGGGAAGAAATGACCGATTAAAGCCGGGTAAATTACTGAACCTAATTGAACATAATGGCAGTATTACAAGACATTTTTCGATATCATTGCTTTGATATTCAGGGAGCAGTGGCCTTCTAAACAGGGATTCTTTTTTTGACTCACCCGGTAAATCGCACATAGCTTCTTAAAAGCAAATGTTTTAAACACGAACAAGGAATCTGTATGTAGCTGAAGGATTTAGCTATCTTTTGTAATGTTGCTCTATCCGTTTAAGTTATCACTGGCCTCCCGAAAAACAAGTTTCAACAATACGATAATTCATCCATTTCTTGGACTTTTCCCTCCTCTTCTAGTCCATGTTTTCGGGAGATGTGAAAAAACTTAATTCCAAATCTTTTTTTATCACAAATAAAAACGACTAACTACAACGAAATATAAATATTCTGTGGCTGCCATAGCTGGAAAGGACATTATGTCATCGAGTTCCAACTACGGCAGCAACTTACATCAATGCAAAAATCTATATCAAATTTAAGAAAAGAACAAAACAACACAGGCGTCTCAGAAAGAAGAACTCCCTCCACCTTACAGCAGTTGCTTGACTCTCAAACGAGCACAGATAGATGAAATACCTAAAGATACCGCGAGGATTATGTAGTATACCAGATCTGCCATTCGTGATACAAATGAGAGTACTTCTTTACAAGACACCCGCTTCAAATACTACAAATAAAACGAAAATGTTACTGCTGTTTGATGCTTAAATTTAATTTGAAAACCTTTGAAATTTCAAATCTGTATGGGAGCACAAAATTTGAATAGGGAACAGAGAAAAATCAATTTGCAAGAAATGCATTTCCCAGATGACGTCTAATCCATCTCTACATTAAGTTATCATAAAATTTTGACTGCAAAATAATGGCAATTATCTCACCATAAAGGAGAAATTGGTAAAATTTGCTTTGTTTAAGATAGATACTATAAGAGGCAGATGCAAAAAATGAAAACTTTTCTTAGCACGCTGAGGCCTTTCAATCTTATGTTATCATCAGAGTGTGACTGACTAAAATGATAAAGAAACTATATGAAAAACCTATTTCTACATTTAAAGGAGAAATGTAGAAATAGACATTTTTCTTTGAACCCTATTTTTGGACGGTAATCTTACCTCCCCAGGTGTCTTGAGCTCATCAGGTTTGCTCCAAACAGACTGTTTTGTTTCTGCGTGATAGAAATATTCCCTTCCATCAGGAGCTTGATGCGTGCTCCATGGTGTTTTCTTCTGGAAAGAAAGAATGGAAATGGAATCAAAACAGAGTGAAGACGGGGCACAAACTGAAACAGAAAAAAGCTCCCACCTGTGAAAAATTCATAACACCGAGCACACAGGATGCATTGGAATGAATCAAGTTCTGCTTGAGAGCCGAGAGGTTGAAATATTTTTGTAATTTTGTTCGCATTTTTGTGAACCCTAAAGAAATAGGTATCCTTTGCACGTGCATCAACCATCAAAACGTCATATTGGCTGTAGGAAACGTATTTAAAAAATAAAATAATTGAGACATAAATAGCAACTAGGAGCAAAACTTTCCTAAGTCTTCAATTATTATCGGGAATGTTCTGTTATTTGAGATCAAAAGCGATGGCATAGCAAAGTTTCTTTGAAAATTGTGAAAACAACAAAGAATCCCAACTGCAACGCAAAATCATTTTTCTTTATTCATATAAATATTACAATGAATATTACATACTACTATACGATTCTAATTACTATACAATACTGCAGGAACAATACCATGGGGAGCGAAAGACAATGACTACCTAATGGGCAAACTAGAAAGACACGCAACGTTTAACTAAATATAACTACGCTATGAACGATTAGAAACTAATGGATACCATACAAGATTCTTCCGGGTGCGCCAAAATAAACTATGCACGTTTGGCAGGCCACGATAAATCGTACACTGGACCGATTTTGAAGATTTATGACTTAATCTTTAGCAGAATGACTGAATTAGATACTGGGATTTTTTACAATTTTTTTTTGTTTTCAGTTTTTAGAGTTAGAAGGGAGTTTCTTAAAATTTTAGTTTTCGAAAAGACTGAAAATGATAAAAAAAACATCGATCCAGTTTTCTCAAGAATCGACATGAATGGACAAAGAGAGAACTCGTTGGTGGTGATTTGGGATTTAGAAATCGACTAATTGTAGTCTGCTGTACGAGAGTTCATACTAAACCCCTAAATCAACCTGAAAATGTTTTCCCTTTGTTCATTCATGTTGAGTCTTTTAAAATTTGATCAAAGTTTTTTGATCATTTTCCGTGTTTTGAAAAAGAAAATTTTAAGAAACTCGCTTCAAGCCCTAAAAACTGAAAACGGAAAAATTTGCAAAAAGTCCTTGAATCTAATTCAGGCTTTCTGCTGAAGATTATGTCATAAATCTTCAAAATCGGTCCAGTGTACGATTTATTGTGGCCTGCCAAACGTGCATAGTTTATTTTGGCGCACCCGGTATCTTACATCAGATGGCAGGTCAGGGTTGCGATAAATTAAATGGTGTCACGAGCGCAACTCATTCGTGTTGTTTACGCGAAGAATAAAAGATGGCCTGATATCTGATGTGAAACAGAAATTTACAAACAAAAAGAAACATTAACGAATCATTTCGATACGGTAGGAAAGTTTGTTGTGAGACCTCAAAGGATCATGGGGGCCACACGGCAGGGTCTTTAAACGCCTTCTGGTTTAAAAGTGGGTATTTGCAGCATAGGGCTCAAATCTTTCAAATCTTTAAAAGGTCGGTGTAAAATTCTATTATATTTCTCTTTGAATTGGATGGCTTGAAAGGAACTTATGGTACTTTGCTGTAAATCTGCCAGGGAAATTTTATGATATCTTGATTTTTTTCAAAATGGCGGCAATTTGATCATTTTTGAAAAAATTTCATGGAATCATCGCAAATCCTAAACTAATAGAGGAAACATTACATAACCTTCAAGAAAACCATAGTTTATGGAGGTCTACAATATGGTGGCAAGCAGAAATATGTAGCTTTTCTCAGGGGCGGATCCAGCCCGAAGTTGAAGGGGGGGCAACTTGCAAAGAGGGCGCCAAGAATATGGTAGAAAATAAGCGCGCCAAAGGCGCGCGAAAATTTTTTGTACGCTTTTTAAACAAAATTCTTTGATTCATTACTAAATAAGGCCTTGATTTATGTGTTTCCCCCATATTTAAATCGAAACAGTTAGAAGATTATGCGTCAGAGTCAGGATGAGGGGCGTTTTTCTCGCCAAAACAGGAGCGCCAAGCTGAGTTTTCATCGTGAAGGGGGGCAATTGCCCCCACTTGCCCCCCCTAAACCCACCACTGGCTTTTCTAGTTTAGGATTTAGAAATTTGATGACATCATAGCCTCAAATTTAATAAATGCCGACATATTGAAACAAATCAAGATATCAATAAATTGCCACGGCAGATTTACAGCAAAACCCCTAAGTTATAGCCCTAACTGAAATAAATAGCTATTTACCAGCTGTTTCCCAAGCTATAAATTTCAAAGAAAACTGCAATAGAATTTTACACCAACCTTTTTAAAGATTTGAGCCCTATGTTGCTATTTTCTTGATGACATGGAGTATTTCTGCAACTAAGTGGCAAACCCATCTGAGCGCAAGTCATACCCCAGAAGGATAATATATAAAATACCTTTTTCAACTTTTTCTTCTTTTTGGGTTTTTCCTCACTACTTCCAGCCTTTGCGCTGTCCTTTGCCTCAATCTGATTCTTTGGCTGGGTCTTCTTGGCATTAACATCTGGTATTGGAACTGGCAATGGTGCTCCAATTGGCAGCATATTTACCATCATTGCTGCAAGACAATTATTATTCATTGTCCGTATACATCAAATACCAAACATTTCGGATGAATAAATTTCGGACAAAACATTTTCGGAAAAAATTGTTTAGGACGTTTTTTCATAGCCTGCGTGCAGACTCTGTCAGAAAAACTGAAAAGAGGGAACCAGGAATCAAGGAACCAAATTTGATTGGTTTAGGAAAATTTAATCGCCTTTGCTACTTTCTAAAGTGACATTCTCAAAGCAAACAATGTTGCATATCTGAAATCAGGAAACGTTTGACAAAGCATTGAAGTTATGAGTGCAATGATTCTACAGACGAGATTAAAACCAGTCAAAACAGTCTGTCCCCTATCATTCTTATTTTAGTTGTCTTAGTTACTGCTTTATTTGCCTTATTTACGCTGGGAGCTAAATTCATGCATCCCTGAGTCTCTATGACCCTGATTTCTTTGGATAAAGCAAATTAGCACAAACTTCTGGAATATACAATAAAGATCTTTATCGATTTTATTTTCATTCATCAACGGAGACAGTAGTTGAAAAAATGCTGATGTCATTGAACAAGAAAAGTGGCTCAGTTGCGCAGACTCTACTTGTTTCCCTTATTTTCCTTTCAATTTTTCTGACAGAGTCTCCACGCAGGCAATTTTTTCACCAAAGTTCGGACGTTTCTTTACAGAAATTTCGGATGACCAAAAACTACATATTTACAGTTAGTTTTTGCTAATCTAATAACAAAAATGCCATACATTTATAGACTGTGAAACTTCTACAACTGATTAATGTTGAGGATGACTAATTAGAACTTTGGCAACATCACATTTCAATGAAATTTCGTGAGCAAGAGATTACATTTTTAAACAGCAGAAATGTTTTGCAGTGAAATTTTAAGAATTTGTCACATTATGATAAGAATTCTGGCTTATGATTGAAGAATTTCATGATGCAATGGTTTAAAACACGAATACATTGTGAGTTATAGCAAAGTAGACACATGCACCATGGAGCTCGGCAAATTAGATGAAACTAGTTTGCTTGTCAACACTTTTCTTGCACGGAAACCCCCCTCCAAATGGCAGCTCCAGCAACTTGCGGCAAGCTCAATTGGACTTGTCATGTGGTGCATGGGGTGCGCACTTTCTTACTTCGTATTTTAGCCAGCTTGAATTTGTTTCGTTCCACTTCTGCCAAATTAGCTAAACTTTCCCTGAAGCCATTAAAGGAATAAGTAACAGAATTTTACATCAACTCTTTCAAAGCTTTGCAACCTCTGCACTTTACAAAGTGAAACAAAGTTAAACAAACTGCAACAAACCTGTAGGGTTGAAAGGTGCTCCTGGAAAGGCTGGCAATGAAACTGGAGGCATAACTCCTGGAACAAATCCTTGTGCGGGTAATGGTGCTCCTGGGGGTAAATTCATCGATTGTGGAGGCCCAGCAGGAATGACCCCAGGTTGATATCCAGGAAAGAAAGCAGGTGGGGGGACACCAGGTACAATGCCCATTGGCTGCATTCCTGGAGGCTGCAAAAGAACATTAAAAGTATAAAGAAAACAGCTGCAACACTGGGTTGACCAAAAAGAACTTCACATGTTTGAAAAGTTGTTAATCCCAGGGGGGGGTACATGACTTGTGTATGGACGGGGGTCTGCCGCCTGGTTTTCAGTAAGGTACCCTCTNCCAACAACTTGCCGGCAAGCTCAATTGGACTTGTCATGTAGTGCATGGGGGGTGCACCTTTTTACGTCGTATTTCAGACAGCTTGAATTCGTTTCATTTCACTTCTGCCAATATAGCAAAACTTTCCCTGAAGCCATTAAAGGAATAAGTAACAGAATTTTACATCAACTCTTTCAAAGCTTTGCAACCTCTGCACTTTACAAAGTGAAACAAACTGCAACAAACCTGTAGGGTTGAAAGGTGCTCCTGGAAATGCAGGCAATGAAACTGGAGGTATAACTCCTGGAACAAATCCTTGTGCAGGTAATGGTGCTCCTGGGGGTAAATTCATCGATTGTGGAGGCCCAGCAGGAATGACCCCAGGTTGATATCCAGGAAAGAAAGCAGGTGGGGGGACACCAGGTACAATGCCCATTGGCTGCATTCCTGGAGGCTGCAAAAGAACATTAAAAGTATAAAGAAAACAGCTGCAACACTGGGTTGACCAAAAAGAACTTCACATGTTTGAAAAGTTGTTAATCCCAGGGGGGGGTACATGACTTGTGTATGGACGGGGGTCTGCCGCCTGGTTTTCAGTAAGGTACCCTCTTCTAATTACCTAACCTTGCGTTTGCACCCACTTTTATAATGAATTTTGGCGCAAAACTGCCTTTTAACTCTCTTCGCGAATTTCAGCGAAACCCCACCCATGCTTATGGAAAATCTGCCGAAAAAGGACCATTTTGAGAATTTTAGGCCCAAAAACCCACCCATATGGGCGGCAAATACCCATACCCCAAACATTTGATGTACCCCCAGGGGCCAAGAATACTTGATGAGATATTAAAGTGAAACAAAGTTTGGTTAATTTGTTCGGGATACCATCAGTGAAAGTATTGGTATCATTGGTAAATTGGATTTAAACGAACATTACTTTACTTCAAAATGTGTGGAAGAGAGACAAGTAAGTAAAGTACAACCAAAACTGTGCAGAGTAAAAATGTTTTTGGCCATAGAACTAAGATTATTTCCCAAAATAATGCAAACTAGATATCAGTTAAAAGAGCTTAGCGAGCTGAAATTTTTTCTTACAAGCATTGTAAAATGTTGTCTGCTTAAGGGGGTTTAGTCCCTTAGGGATTTTGGATAGTTTTTGCTTCACAACATTTTCAAACCCCCTATGCATCACTCGAAGGTGCACGTCTTCACAAACAGTAATATTGAGTTAGATCTTGCATAAAGTGACTGGTTTGACCATCACATGTCAGAATGCACTGTGGTCAGTTTTTTGCTACTTTACTAAGACTTTTACTGTATTCTGCTTGCAGATTCCTAATCAGAAGGCATCCCAAATTCATAGGATGCCAAATTTGTTTTGCAAGAAAGATAAACAAAAAAATTCAAATTCCATTTGTCTGATCTGAGCACCGGTCAAGATTTTGACCGGCGTCTTTCTTACATGTTAGCGGGAGGGCCAATCAAAATTGAGCATGTTAATTCTGAACCTTGTTTTCAGAACACATTATTCACAAGCCTCACTCTCCTTTCCCTTCCTCTCTGTTTTCCCCTCCCATTTAAATATTGATGAAGAGCGAGACTTGGAGCAAGTCCAGCTGGAACTGGAATGTTCAATCATAATCCCATCTGATCCAATTTGATGATTATTATGATGATTATTAGAGTGAAAACACAGACTGTACTAAAAGAAAGAGTAGACTACTAATCTTTTTAGTAGAGTCTGCACACAGGCTAATCATTATCTTTAAAAATAATTCTGTGGGTAATTTGGAACTTTTGAGCACACCATTGCTCCTCTTCATGTACCAAGGCCTTCCAAACTAGTTCCAACTTAATCTTACTGAACTGTATGTCAATCTAGAAAAATCTGAACACCCAGGAAAATAAAGCAAATCTGCACTAACTCCAATCCACTCTGGTACAAAGTAGCCTGATTCTAGTGCCTGCTATTCTTATCACTTCATCTAAGGTGATAAGGACCTGTATTTTTTCGAGCATACATGGAAAATTACATGATTAAGATGTCAATTTATTTATCATTACAGTTCTATTACATTACAGTTAACAAATCTGACAATTCCAGTGTGTTAAAAACTGACGTACTGTAAGAGTAATGCATTATCATTGTTTGATGAAATTATCCAGCCTTGTCACAGGGTAATAAACCATATGATAAACAGAGTTTAGAAATTACGATGGTTTTAAGTTTCTTTCAAAAATTTTCCTGAAATCTTAGAAAAAAAGAAAGTTTTTTAATTCTGAAGATAATGTAGATATCAGAAACGTCCAATGGTAGAATTGAAACAAAATAACTACTGTAAAGATTCTTGGAAGTCATTTGGTTAAAAGAAATATAATTGTACATCCACCTTTCTAATGACTTGAAACCTACTGTACACTTTTCTGGTATTGCTCTTGAGAACACAGTTATTACAGGTTTAATTCTGGATCACTTTGCAAGTCATTGAAGTTTGGTATTTATATTCTGGGTACTTATATACTTACGGGCAATCCTGGTGGAAAAGGTGGTCCAGAAACAGACACAGCGGGTGGAACATTTGTTCCAAAACTGTTTGGTGCCATCTGTCCCATTGAATTATGTGGGGGTATTCCTGAGGCCTGCAAGAAAATAAAATCTGACTAATTACAAGTCCCTATCTTATTTTTATAACCAAACCTAGACAGGGCAAATTTTGTAAAACAAAGAACACAGGTTGGTAAAAGCAACAAAATATGCTGTTTTGAAGAACGATTGTCATATTTTCTNCAGGTTTAATTCTGGATCACTTTGCAAGTCATTGAAGTTTGGTATTTATATTCTGGGTACTTATATACTTACGGGCAATCCTGGTGGAAAAGGTGGTCCAGAAACAGACACAGCGGGTGGAACATTTGTTCCAAAACTGTTTGGTGCCATCTGTCCCATTGAATTATGTGGGGGTATTCCTGAGGCCTGCAAGAAAATAAAATCTGACTAATTACAAGTCCCTATCTTATTTTTATAACCAAACCTAGACAGGGCAAATTTTGTAAAACAAAGAACACAGGTTGGTAAAAGCAACAAAATATGCTGTTTTGAAGAACGATTGTCATATTTTCTGAGCCTACATGATCAGATAGGAATAAGTATACAGTATATCTCATGGGATGTGCGAAGAATTCTGGTGCTGGTGCAGCAGATTGGGGTGAGAATGGATATTTCTGAGTTGGGAAAAAGGATGTGGCTATTACCAAAACCAAGACCTTCTAAACTGGTTCCAAATCCATCTTATTGAAATGTAATAGATAATTTTGAAGCAAAGAGCAAGAATTGCTATGATAATCATGCTCATTTTTGATATTTCATTCCAAGTTTTAAGACAAATCTAAGTTAATAATTAGGTCAAATCCACGTTGTGACAAATCCGAGAAGTTGATTAAGACCCAGACTGAAATCGGCATATGTTGCACCACAGATCTGTGGTGACCCAATCTAAACAATGGAAATAACAATAGAACAAAATCATTAGCGTATATCTGATATCTGTGGTGCACGGCGCACCCAGATTCCACGTAAGATTAAGGGGTCATCGACAAACAATTTTTGTCAAAGTCAACGGAATTGGGCCGTTAACTGCTGACCCCCCTCCCCCCTTCTTAATGGACCATTAAAATTATCAGTAGTTTTTCTCCTGTCGTAGGCCTACCTCCACCTCTCATTATAGGTCCATATGCGACTTCGGTTAGGGCCTACAGCCTACCACGACTTTTTTTTCTAGATCGCGATGTCAAAATTACGTAGTGCGCTGCCAAACAATTTACTGCTAATTATTATTCTTTAAAGATTGATAGTGAATATTACTTATTTCAATTTTCGTCACAAAAGTGGGATTTCTAACGGATTTGAACTGGACCCCCTCCCCCCCCTAACGGCCCAATTACGTTAACTGTGATGAAAATTGATTGTCAATGACCCCTAAGACTAGGCCATGTTATAAATTGTTATTGACGTGTTGAAGCAATGCTGTGGGATGCTGTGCTTCATCATATGAATACTAAGTTTCCAAAAGCACAAGGCAAAATCTATATCCATAAAGACAATAAACTAGGGTCACACCTCCAGTCTGCGGACACTATTATTTAATTGGTAATTTTCACCACTTAGAAATCGCGTACGAACCTATGACTCACAACAAAAATAGTTTAAAACATGTGCTATCAGAATATCGAAATGAAATTTTAGTCAATTTCTCCACACAAAAATCTTGGCTCTTCTTTGTCTTGTTGTCTCTTTCCAGTTGGCGGCCATGACCTCCAGTCTGCGGACATGTAATAAATTCACTACAAACTTGCCTAAAAGCGCATTATTTCAGAATATTTCCAACAATTTAGCCATTGCTAACTCATTGTCATACCTTGCAAATCACAATGATTCCAAATAAGCTCTCGATTTAAGCCAAAATTAACAAAACAAATCAATGATAACATCCCGTAAAAATTGGGCCTAAATCGCTGCTTTTCACAGGGCCTCAAAGCGCACAAGAAACAAATGGAAAACGCGTGTCCGCAGACTGGAGATGGGGCGTGTCAGTAATGGGTTGAACTTTAACCCCCCTGAATACGAGACGGAATCATCAGAGCTCCCAAGGGAATTTGAAAACAAAGCATGGTCAAACAATCGGAGCGTGAAAAAAGTCTCAACGGAACATTTTGCAATGATTTAAAACACAAAGTTTGAATTCACTGGTTTATTGACTGATGCTGGCAATGGAAAGGATTCTTGGCTGTCAATTTTCAATTCGCTCAGAAGATCATCTGCTTTGCCTGATGAAATTCTCGACGGAAATTTTCGAATGAGAATAAAACGAGGTTTCAGTGACCAGAAAATTGGGCGGATTTACGGTCTTTTTATTGACGAAAACAACAGTTTTCGCTTGTTGTCCGCATACTGGAGGTGTCCGCAGACTGGAGGTATGACCCTACCATAAATGCGTTTTTACAAATCCTACATGAAAAGTAAATAATGAGGTAAGCCCGGAGGACAATATCTATCATATGGCTGATTACATGACCAATTACAGCAGTTGTCGTATTTCATGATGTATTTCACTACAGATTTCTTGGAAGATTACACATCTGTCTTTTACATACACCTGTGGTCAGCAGCAGCAAAATCTTCGCTGAGTTGAGTCGAGCTCACACTCGACTCCACTCCAGTTTTTGAAAAATAGCGAATCCATGCCCCTTTGTATTTCCATCGAAGAAGAGCATGCGATTCCGACGAACATCACCCATTCGGGGCGACCGACAGTACTCCAGTGGAATTTAAAATGATGGAACTGAACTGAACTACTTTTAATTTTAGGCCAAAATTGGCCTAGAATTGAATTAACTTGACTTCTCTTTTATCTACTGATCCCAAATCTTCACACTTGAATTGCCACTTTCCAAAATACTGTCTCGCTTTCATAAATAAAATACTAACCATCTTCTTTTCGAGCAAAGTATCAAAATTGCCTGTGTCTGATTGAAACTTGCTGGGATTCTTCACCAAGTCGCCTCTGCGTCCTTTCCATTCATGTGCTTGGTGGACTGTCCAAAGTACTCCGTGTAACTTCATCAAATCTTCCTCTTTGGCACCCTGTACTTCTTACAACAGCTGCAACAACAATATATACATCAAAGGACCCTTTGGGAGACTCACAATCATAACATGCTCAGATAAAAAGAATTGTTATGAGAGAACTATAAATTTTGTCCAGCCTCGATACTCTCGTTTATGTTTACTTGTCAAGTTGGATATGTTTTCGAATAGAAACTNTGCTTGGTGGACTGTCCAAAGTACTCCGTGTAACTTCATCAAATCTTCCTCTTTGGCACCCTGTACTTCTTACAACAGCTGCAACAACAATATATACATCAAAGGACCCTTTGGGAGACTCACAATCATAACATGCTCAGATAAAAAGAATTGTTATGAGAGAACTATAAATTTTGTCCAGCCTCGATACTCTCGTTTATGTTTACTTGTCAAGTTGGATATGTTTTCGAATAGAAACTACGCTTTTTGAAAAAACGAGATGTCAGTAGTCATGCGAGTAATATGGGCAGCAGCAACAACGAGTAACAAAAACAACCACCATATTTCGATTGGGCCTAACCACACATGTTTTTTGGCCAGCAGATGCGGAACAAAACTATTTGCTGCGATCATGCTGCTCACAGTCTCAAATACTGAAGGTAGCGAGAACACAGTCAGCGATCACACATGTTCAGATATAAGCCAATGTCATCTACTCGGCTCTGAAGTTCTGGGTTCATACATAAAGCGATATTTGAAAAAGGAGGACAAAGTATTGGTTACAATTTCATCCGGAGGGGCCAGCAGCAGCAGTTGTTTGTCGATTAATGTAGTCCATGATTGTTTATCGAAAATTGTATTGGACGCGAATGTTCAATATATCGAGAAAGATGAACGATCGTATAAGGCAACGAGAAAAAGATTCAAAAAGAAAGGGACTGATTTGAAGCTCGAAAACACTTCTCTTTCGAAGGTAGGTACTAACTACTAGTACTGGTGATAGACCAATCACTCATCACACAGTCACAACAATCAACAATCATCAGCGGAGCAATGCTAACTACCGTAATTCAGAAGCGTTTGGAAGCTCTTCCTTTCTAAATTCTTGACGGTTTGATACGATTTTCAAAAAGACAGGAGATATTTGTATATTATCCCTATCTATTTTGAAGTACAGCTTTCCTTTAATCTTTAAAGTCTCACTTTCTGATGTCAACATACAGTAAGTACATACAGCTTTATATAAAAATCCTGGCTGGGGTGAAAGATATTGGAGGTCTGTCAAAAACTTTGGGGGCATGCTGCCCCCCTTGACCACTATGTTAGTAAACTTTGAAGCCAAATGCATAACTCAATCATCAAGTCTTTGAATTCAGTTCCCCCTTTGAAGACGTCAACTCATTTCCTCCCAATTTTCTTTTATTTAGATGGAATATGAAGAAGGGACATTCAATGTTATCCTGGATGCTTTTGCCACAAGTCAGCTTGCAGCTTCATCAAATGGTGATACTTTAACTGAACAATGCAATCAAATATTCTTAAATGTATCAAAAGCATCGAAGGATGGTGGACGCTATTTGTTAATCATGGATGCCAAAGAGCAACTTGTAGATAAAGTTCTTGCGTGTTTCATGGAAAACTGGTTCATACGACTTCAGATCATGCAAATCCCTAGAAAAACTGTGGAACAAAGTCTCACTGTCTACACTCCTCTTGTACTTTTTGTGCTGACAAAGCTCAAGATGAAATGTAGGCAGAATGGTATTCTTTCATTTCTTAGGGCCAGTTCATATGGAGAAAGTTTCCTCAGCATTTTCCCGCTTCACCAGGAAAATCGCTCAGCCGAGATCCAGCCTCATATAGCGTTACCACATAAAATAGAATGAGCGTTCACATGAGAAAACATTTCCCCGGCTAGCCAAGATCTCGCTTGAACTCTACCAGGATCCCGCCTAGCCAAGCAAATATTTTCCTATATATCTGCACAAATTCCCGGCTAGGCGGGGAAACTTCTTTTGTTTATCGTTAATCTTTTCAAATCCTTTGGAGTCAGAGACAAAGCGCTTTTGTTTAATTCCCCAGCTTGCTGGCGAAACTTTTTTCATATGAAAGGTCAAAGAATATTACCTGGGCTGAGTGAGTTTCCTGGTGAAACGGGAAAATGCCCGGAACTTTCTCCATGTGACCAGGCCCTTAGTGGCCCTTTACTTGAGAAATTTAGCCCATGCTAACTTCAACACTTACTTGGTTTTAACTCAGTTGATGGTGTAAGCCTTCATCATGTTTACATGATGGAGGAAGGAGGCCAAGTTGAAACTCAACACAGGCTAAACTCAAGTTAACAATTCAACCTGTACAGAGATTCTAGCACCGGTTGAAATTAGTGAAAATGCCCATGGAAACAAAAATCATTTTCAATTAGGGGCATGTTGAAATAAAGATTAGAATGTGAAGGAAGGAGATCAAATCTATTCCCACCATCATCCAAATTTTTTTAATGGGGCTGGCTTGCATCCCTGTTTTTACTCTTTGTGGCCACATTCATCTCATGTGATCTAATCTCACCCTGTGTCGAGATTTCATGTACATGCAAGGCAAAATAAGCAAAGCTGTCAAAACTCAGTCCATGTTAAACTTGGCAGGGGCTGAAATTGCTCACAAAGGGCCTCCTAACTGTTGATTTTCTTTATCATGTGTCTGACGACATTGTTTGGCAACTCTTAAAGGGAAAAGACTTTTATTGAGGAAAGAAATATTGGTGGCAAGATAAGAAATATATAATTTTGCGTAAAATTCACCATTGTTGGATTCAAATACCCCTGTGGGGGCTTATTAGAGGGGCTTATTTGTCAAAATTAGTTATGTGATGGGAGCATCTTTTGAGGAAGACTTATTTAAAGCTGTGGGCTTAATCTAGGAATTACGGAATTATGCCTTTGATTAAACATTATAAGGGATGTTGTCTCTTGGACCATTGGGAAGAATTCCGCATGCTTGACAATGTGACAGCAAAGCCTAATTGAATTTATAATGATCCTTACCAAGTCTTTCTTTCTTCACTTATGTGTTAATGTACTCCATTTTTTCATAGTACCAAGACCTGTAATAGAGTTATCATTTACAACTGAAAAAGTGCAGCGATTGGAATCTGGGGAAGGGCTCAAAAGAGCATTGAATACGAGTTGGAATTACACCTTTTTACAGCACAAATTGCGTGAGTCTCTTATTGATACATTTGAGGGGAAAATTGCTCCAAAAATGGAGAAGATTTTGGGATTTTAAACTTGAAAGTTTTTCAAAGATTGTTCAGAATTTTACAGGATTTTTTGAGGATATTTTATTTTTGAGGAGGATTTTTTGCAATTATTTGAAGATCTCTTAAGAATTTTTGAAATCTTTGTGACTTGCGAGATTTTGAATGATTTTTTTTAGATATTTGGAGAAAAATTTCGAGATTTGGCAAGAGAGTTTTTGAGCTTTTCAAAAACTGAGCATGATTTTTGACATTTTAGAAATTTTTAAGTGATTTCTTTGGGAACTTTTTGTCAGTTGTGGAAGGAGATTTCTGGGATTTTTAGACTTACAAAGATTTTTTGGACTTATTTGGAATTTTTGTTTTCTGGAGCATTTCAAGAGATTCAGAACTTTATTTGCATTTACTGTTCAAGTCTTGTTGTCATTGAGTGAATTTTTTAATTCGATTCCTGTGTTACTGCTAGCTAGCTAGAACTGCTACGTGTTTCAGAAGACCTACAGTAGAACTTTACTGTACTGTTGGAACTCTTTTTTGTACTTAGGACATCACCAAAGCACAATCATAGACTCTATTGATGTTTGGAGCACAAGCACTAATAGTGAGCATCCTAGATACACACTGGCAATAGTCGACACGGAAAAAGAACATTTAAAAACAGAATCTGGCAGTTGCCGTGGAAAATTTGGTGTCTTCATTGTTCCACAAGGTAAAGATTTTCATGCATTCTTTCACTAACATGAAATCGTTTCCCGAAGATTTTGAATGATACAAAAAAGAAAAAGGAAGTGCAGAATTCTTTTAAGTTTCTTTTAATTGAATGGCTTGGAAGAAAGTCAGCATACTTCGCTGTAAACCTGCCATGGAAGTTTATGATATCTTGATTAGTTTTAGAATGGTAGCATTTATTATATTTGAGGCTGTTCTTCAGATTTTTCAAAAACATTACAATAAGAACCTGCAAAGTAGAAACCACTTTATAAGAAACCTCTGGCTGAGGTTTTTGAGAAATGGTGCCCTCGTATAAGAAACCTTGTCGTTATGGCAAGCCTTGTAGTTATGGCTTTGTTACCTTGTTCTAGCCTAGAAAAGCCTAGAAATGGCTCGAACAATGCCCAGGAAACCTTGTGTTAGACTGGTTGTAACTTGGAATCTGATAGCCTTGCGATTTTCTTCAAAGGTTAGTACAAAGTGATAACAAGGTCATAATCCCCACTTCAAGGCTAAAACTTGGCCTGCACAAGGCCAAGTTTTAGCTTAGCCTTGTATTTTTGTACAGGAGTGCTCAAGGTTTATGAGTAATTTTCTTCAAAGGATCCCCCTTCAAATTTTTAGGTAGGGAAATTAGTTGGCTGTATTCATCGGACAAAGGGCGAAGGAAACTGGCATTACAGGCATGTTTTGAGAGACTTGCAATTGCTGCGACTCACAGAGGACATTATTATAAAGATTTGGAGGAAATTAAGAGTGAATTATCGACCTGCGTTATGCAAGTAGCACCACCAGGAACCAATACTGCCTTGAAGGTAATTTAACGCTGCTTCAAATTATTGCAAATTTTGGAAAGTATCTTCCAGACAGTTCCAAACCAAACCCCCAAATTTTCTAAGTGCTGGACTTTCGTCGTCAACCTTCCAGTTGCGATTTGATTGTACAAAACTGGTGAAAGTCTATGATATATAAGGATTAGACCCATTGCATGGTTTGGTGTGGAAATGCCAGTCCCCTTCTTTTCTTTTGACCGTTTGCATGTCTTTTTTTTGTTACCTGTATGCTTTGTTTTTCTATTTTGTTTTTGAAGTTGTATTTGTAAAATTGTGAGTACCGTTCTTGGTGGAAGCCAGATGCCACCAAGAACCTGAGCCAGATACTATTTCATACAAAGCATTGTCAGGTCTTGCACCCGGCTATCTTTCAAACCTTTTCAAGAAAAACTCTGCGCGTGATATCAGTATGAATTTGCGGAATGCCATTGCCGATGTCCTTGTTCCAAGAATGAAAACTTGCAATGGGCAGAAAGCGATATCTTTCCGGGGTGCAAAGATTAATGGAATGAATTGCCTTTGGATGTCAAACAAGCGCCCTCTCTTAGCATTTTTAAAAGTAGGCTGAAGAATAATTTGCCTCTCTCAGGCTAACTCCATTATTTTTCATTTATTTTTTTTCGATTGTAATTATATAGGTATTTTTTTTAGTAATTTTTAGTAATATTGTAAAGTTTGGCACGGCCCCCTGTAAAGCAATCCTCTCGATTGACGGGGCTACCGTGTAAAAATAATGAAAAAAATGATGACCTTGTGTCTTCCTACGCCGAGAGCGGTGCAGTATTTACACATTTAGATTTGTTAGTTTTAATTTATTATCAATAGAAGAAAAAAGATATGACATTTTTTGGCCTCTTTCCCAAGGTACCATTCATAACAACTGGTGAAGATGCAGGGCATCGTGAAGTGAAATTTGAGACAGGAGATTTGAATGATGGATATATCGTAGAAGACATTCAAGAGGAAGATGGGTTTATTCATAGAAGACTTATATTCAAGAAAAACCCAAGAATCGTTCAGACACAATCCAGATTGTGTCAGACACACAACATCGATTATGGTTTTTTGGTTTTTCATTTTCATCGCAGGATGATAGCTGCCTTGTCGTACATTGATGATGTCAGCTTAGAAAGTAAGTGTTTTGCCCAGGGGGGGTACTCAGGTATATTTAGGATAGGGGTCCTCAGGCTGGGGTACAACTGAACATACCAGAGTGCCCCCTGTGGTGTTTTGAGGTTGATCGACGCTGAAACACGGACAGATTTTGTAATACAATCAACAAGGGCAGATTTTGTAATACAATAGCATGAGTTGCTTTTGTTGACACCTCAATTCAAAGCGATTAGCGACTACAAACAAAGGAAATTCTCTCAACCAACAAAGGCAGATTTTGTAATACAATCGCATAAGTAACGTTGATTGACACCTCAATTCAAAGCAATTAGCGACTGCAAACAAAGGAAATTCTCTCAATCAGTAATTCAAAACAAACAAAGCTGCAAAAGTTGCCCGGAAACCAGTACGGCAAACTCTCGCCTGGTGCAAGCGAAAGGTGGTTTTTAACAAGTTACGTGCTTATAAAGAAAGAAGAGGGTAAATCAAAAATTTTGCCTGGCGGATTTTGTTTATTTGATTCAGAAGCCAAGCAGAAGGCATCTTAATTCTCGCGTAGTTTCTAAGGGAAGTTATGTGCTTATAACGAAAGTAGAAGGGTAATTTTAAGGATCTGCCCGGCGGATTCCTTTTATTTGATTCAGGAGCTGTGTGGTAATTGCTGCATTTAATACCCTAAATACGCAAGAATTAAAATGCATTCTGCTCGGTTTCTGAATCAAATAAACAAAATCCGCGAGGCAGATCTTTAGATTTGTCCTTCTTCTTCCGTTATAGACTCATGACTTCTCTTAGAAACCATTTTTCGCATGCACAAGGCGAGAGTTTGCCTTATTGGTTTCGTGGGAACATTTGCGGCTTTGTTTGTTTTGAATTACTGGTTGAGAGAATTTGCTTTGTCTACAATCGCTAATCGCTTTGAAATGAGGTGTCAGTTAAAGTAACTGATGCTATTGTGTTGCAAAATCTGTCCTTGTTCCTGGTCGAGGCTAAAAATGCACGTCTTTGATGAGCATAGGCGTCAGATCTTTAAAAAGACCAGCTGGTGAGTTGGAAAGAATAGACGCCGTTTGACAGGCTACTGCTCCCTAAATTTCAAAGCAATTGTACTGACTAAATATCCAACATGTTCAATTATTTTTAGAATTTTCCGGGTGAAAGTCGGTCACTCCGTTCAGATTTTACAAGGGATTCACTCCAGAATATCCCTTCGAGAAGCCATAAAAACGCGCTGGTGAAGGCGAAGTTGCAGTTTTTAGCGCCAAGCGCTGGGATCGCAGAAGTAGAATAGCCTAATGGAGTCCGCAACCCCTTGTCATGACGCTGAAGTGATGGGTCTCTATCTGGGATCGAACCCGGTCCACCTGACTGTTTTGGCTGCAATGTCAGAGGATTACACCACTGCGCCACAACACCTTCCGCTAAAATCAGAAGCAAATTTCCCTAATATTCCTACCTTACAGCAATGACTTGAACATGTTTTAGCACGTGCTATCCTCTTGGAGGATTAAAAAGTCTTCCTCCTACCGGGTGTCCCAAAAAAGTACTCCTGTTTCAAAAATCACCAAAAATTGATTATCAAACCTTTGATAAAATTTTCTTTTTGAGTTGTTTTGCCAAAGAGCCAAAAATATTCATAGATGATAAAATGTTTGCTTTTGATACAGCAAGCTGGAACAATTACACGCTGAAAAACTTATTTTGAGCTATAGTTTTTGAGCAAAATACTCAGTCTTGCCTAAGAGTCAAAATTTTCAGATTTTTTATCATCATTGAGGTCTGCCATGATCTTGGGTATTTCTTTCTGTCATTTATGACCAAACTAGATGCTTTAGATGCACAAAGAAATTGATCTGGCAATCATCAGTGCTGTTTTGCAGTATAGTTCAAAACCAGGTAGCCCTAAAAAGAACTAAATTTGCTACTTTTTAAGCCAATTAAAAGATCAGCTATATATTGAAAAATAATTTGATCCTTGAGATACTTGACAAAAAAGAAAATTGAAGATCGGCCGTGGAATCAATTTTTGGTGATTTTTCAAACGGGAGTACTTTTTTGGGACACCCGGTATTATGAAATACTTATTCAGGACGATTCAATTCTTTAAAGAAGGCAATTGATCGTCGTTTTCACTCATTTTGCAGGATTTTGAAAGATTCTTCCTGCAGAAAATTTCCATACTAAAACATACCGGGTGTCCCAAAATGATGTATTATTGTTTGATTGCTTACATGTGCATAACCGATGAACCACTTTTCCAAAACTTTGTTTTATCTGATTGCCTAAAGGCTAAATTGTATTTCAAGATGTTGGTTTTGGTTTTAACACGGCGTTTTAATTTCGAAAAGAGGATCGATAAACCAGCTCAAATTTTAGCCTTGGATGGCATGAGAAAGAAACGGCCTATTTTTCCAGTCAACATTTTATATATGATACAAAAGGCTGAACTTGCATTCGTATTCCCTTAACTCAGTATTAACTGAATTCGTATTCTCTGAACGACAGATATTCTCTGAACGACATATAAGCTCAGCCTTTTGCATCACATCTCAAATGTTGACTGGGAAAGTAGGCCGTTTCTTTGTCATGCCATCTAAGGCTTAAATTTGAGAGCATAGGTTCCAAATCTTTAAAAAGGGTGGTGTAAAATTGAGTGACCTATTTCTTTGAACTGAATGACTTCAAAGAAACTTTAGCTAATTCTCTAAAATTCTACCGTTGGAATTTTCTGAAATCTTCGATATTTTCAGAATTAGAGTGTTTTTCTTCTTTTTCAAGAATTCAAGAAAAATTTTCAAAAAAACTTAAAACCATCGTAATTTCTAAACTGTTTGACGTAACATGAAATAATTTCGAAGAAAACCATAATTTATGAATGCCTACAATATTGTATCAAGCAAAAGTCTGTCACTCATCTCGTTTATGATTTAGAAATTTGATGACGTCACATCCTCAAATGAGTTGAAATGTAAGATACGCTGTAATTTCCAAAAATATTCAAAATTTCTCAAAAGTCCAATGGTAGAATTATAGATAAGTACATAAAGTTTCTTTCAAGCCATTCAATCAGAAGAAATAGGTCATTGAATTTACACCCACCTTTTTATGCCGAGATAAAGATCTGGAACCTATGCTAAATTTGAGCAGGTTTATCGATCTTCTTTTCGACATGAAGACATCAGCCTAAACCACAGCCAACAGTCTCGAATATATTTTAGCCTTTCGGCAATCGGAAAAAAATAAAGTATTTGAAACTTGTTTCATTGGCTATGGGCATATAAGCAATCAAACGATAATGCATCATTTTGGGTCACCCGTTATACGGTATCATGTCCTCGTGCAACTTGTAGTTGAAATGCATTGCTTGTTTTATCTCTCTTAGGTGACCTAAATATATTACTGATTGGCCTGGGCGGTGGAGCACTTTCAAGTTTTATCAACAGGGTATTCTTAAATGTACGTTCCTTTCTGTATCTTTTTTACACCTCAGTCGTAAAATGAGGTGAAAGGTTTTTGGAGACGGTAGAAACTACAGTAAAATCGTTATGTTTCGGACAGAAAATTATTTGGAAACGCTTTCCTGTTTTCAGCTTATTGGTCAAATACTTTGCTTAAAATTGGCTATATTTTTACAGGGTAACTAAAAATGTCCCCCTGTATGAAAGATAATAGCAGCAAAAGTACCGAGTGAACCAGAAAAAGGTTCCCACTTTTGAAAATTCATAGCATTAAGAGTACTGGATGGATTGGAATGAATCAATATTTGCTTGACAGCCAAAAGATCGAAGAATTTTTATGATTTTTCTCGCCTTCATACGAACACTGGACAAATTGGGAAATTCAAATTTAGAAAAACTTGGTGGTTGCAAAATGACTGAAAAAGGCCTAAAATACTTGATCAAATCATAAAAGACTCCTCGCTCAGAACAACAGAGAAAATTCATTTTCTCATGGGTGTGAGATATCGTCTGCACATTTATTGCCATGAGATTGAAAATTTTTAGTATCTGTTTGAGAATCTGTCTTATTACTCTTGAGAGAGGTGAAACGCCTGTACGTATTGTTCTGTGTGAGGAGAGTCCTAACGATTTGATCAAGTGTTTAGGCCCTTTTTCAACTATTTTGCAACAATGAAATATTTGCAGTGATCGTATAAGAAGACGAGAAAAATCACAAAAATACTTCGATCTTTTGGCTTTTGACAAGAATTTGAATCATTCCAATGCATGAAGTACTTGTGGTGCTACGAATTTTCGAAAGTGGGAACTATTTTCTGGCTCACCCGGTAGTTGCACGATAGCTATAGGAACTAAGTTTCCTAATAGCTAAAAGATTGAAGCATTTTTTGGTAATAGTCAAAGGAGAAATCTTTTGCAAAATTAGAAAGACTTAAAAACTCAGTCTTTCAGAACAGCCAAAATTGGCCTAGACCGCACGATCAAATCTTCAAGGTTTTTTAAATCTTTTCGAAATCCTTTTGAGAATTAGCATGACTAATAGATGATGAACCGAAAGTGAGGCGGAAATTGAAATTTTTGTCTTATTCATTGCTTTGAAAAAAGGAGCATTGATAACAGTAAAACTGACAGGTTGCATTCCCTTTGTTTCGAGATGTCCTTGATCATTAGGTTTTTAGGCAATTTTCTGGATGCTATACAAGACTAATTTTGTGAATCTTTCGAATTTACCACAGTCCCACTATCTTGAAAATTACCAAAAAGGTACAAAAAGATACCTTAATCTTGCAGCTATCAGAAAAATAGATTTTAATTATTGTAAGTGCGAGTTTTGAAAATTTATTTCCGCGAGCGCACCATCGCCGCTGGCAGGCACAAATTGTTGTATATTGTAATTATGTAATCATATAATTATGTAATTATGTAATTATGTAATTATGTAATCATCTATTGCTCATTAATTGCTGGCACTCTACTGTACTCGCTTTGATTGCGGGCCCATTTTTTCAAATCATTTGCTCACAGGCACAGAACATTTTTAATGAGGCCTGTCTGCGCATGAAATTTTACTTTGTGCAAATTTTCAGTAATTCTGACAACTTTGACTTTTCAACTAAGCTTTTTGCTGGGATGCTGGACCGAAAAGGGTTGAGCATTTCCTGCCAAATTCTATACTTTAAACTTTTTTATTTCTTTTACTCCTTCAGGCAATTGTTACCTGCGTTGAATTAGATGCAGAGATCGCAGCATTTGCGAAGAGATGGTTTGGTTTTCAAGAGAATGAGAAATCAAAGCTGGTTATTGCAGATGGCATGAAACATATTGAGGCTGATATAGGGCAAGGTATGAGTCTCAGTTTCAGTTTTCATTCAGCATCAATCAATCCTAGATACAATTCTCAACAAATAGACTCTACAGCTAAATACGTTACAACATTACAAACTAAAAGTTACAATACTGACTAAAAATAATAAAGTATAAGTTACTTTACATAGTTGTATTTAAGATTTACCGATGATTAAGGAGGAAAACAAACACTAAAACTTTATTAAAAACGACAACCAGTAACCAGATACTTCCACATGAGAAAAATCATTTCTGTAACATTTAGTGGCACACCAATGTGCTATATGAATCAATTAAATAAGACTTCAATTTTGACCGAAAAGCTGCGACCGACGTGGCAACGCGAATGAAAATTGGAAGACTATTCCAGAGTTTAGAACCAAAAGTTTGTCTGAATGTGAAGTTTGTCAATGCACCGGGGGAGTAAAGAAAAAAGGAATCCCCGTTCAAGAGTTCACTGCTCCCTGGATATCAAGACGCTAATATTGGCAAATATATTACTCCATGGAACAAGGGCAGATTTTACAATACAATAGCAACAGTTGCGTTTGATTGACACCTGAATTCAAAGCGATTAGCGACTGCAGACAAAGGAAATTCTCTCAACCAGTAATTCAAAACAAACAAAGCTGTAAAAGTTTCCCAAAACTATTGGGGCAAACTCTCGCCTTGTGTAAGCAAAAGATGGTTTTTAAGAAAAGTTATGGGCTTACAACAAAAGAATAAAGGTAAATCTAAAGTTCTGTCTGGCGGATTTTGTTTATTTGATTCGGGAGCAGTTTTGTAATCGTTTCATTTAAGTCCTAAATACGCGAGAATTACAATGCCTCCTGCTCGACTTCTGAATCAAATAAACAAAATCCGCCAGACAGAACTTTAGCTTTACCCTTCTTTATTCGTCATTAGCACGTAACTTCTCTTAAAAACAACCTTTAGTTTGCACAAGACGAGAGTTTGCCCTACTACTTTTGGGAAACTTTTGCGGCTTTGTTTGTTTTGAATTACTGCTTGAGAGAATTTCCTTTGTCTGCAGTCGCCAATCGCTTTAAATTGAGGTGTCAATCAAATGCGACTTTTGCTATTGTATTACAAAATCTCCCCTTGTTACTCGATGGTGGGCATGTTCAAATTTCTTTAAAATTTACCTGACTGAAATCAGCCATTTCATTCTAAAATTATCAAGAATTTTCTTGAGAGAGCCCCTTGTAGAAACCTTCAAAACAGGCTCAACGTCACGACCAAATTGTTTGCCTTAGAAATGGCCTTCTCATGCTGTAGCACGTGTTGTCCCTTTAGGAGGGTGGGAGTGTTATCTCATTAATGAGACGTATCGCTGCGTAGGAGCTCCAACAACGGTTTAACTGTATTTGAATAACGGCGGCATTCGATCCTTGTTGTAACGAGAGAAGAACGAAGCAATAGCAACATTATCAAGCTTTACACGCAATCCCGTGGAAGAGAAACAACACACTGTGGGTAAGAATACAGTTTTGATCATAATATAGGTCACATCAGC
>REGL01000114.1:55288-66712 GCA_004194395.1 Aurelia aurita complex sp. Pacific | reverse complement strand
GAAACATATTCAGATTATTTTCAAGTCCATTAGCCATGAATTTTTCTGTCAACTGAATTTCAGATATAGTATCAAAGGTTAATCCTGCTTTAAAGAACCATTTTCACGCACGATCCTTTATTTCTGCGGAGGAGGTATCGAACTTTCTCTTAATATTTTACGCTAGCTCCGCTGTAGTAGTAAATAGTGTTTCCTCCGCAAAAGAACAAAGCTGCGGTAATTAA
Source organism: Aurelia aurita complex sp. Pacific (assembly GCA_004194395.1). Lineage (NCBI taxonomy): Eukaryota > Metazoa > Cnidaria > Scyphozoa > Semaeostomeae > Ulmaridae > Aurelia > Aurelia aurita complex sp. Pacific. The sequence continues at coordinate 66,488 of REGL01000114.1, read as the reverse complement.
GCACAACTGCGGTGTCTAACCACCCGTGATTTTATTGTTCTCATTGTTATTATCAATTTATTTAAAATAGGCCTACACATATACATGTACATACCGGGTGACCCAGAAAAAGTAACCCAACACAATCTGTTACAGAAAATTAAGTGAGTGGCTGATTGAAATATTTCAAACGTTGTTGTGTCCTTAAAAGACTAGCCTATGCTATGAGTATTTTTCGCAATTTTTTCGGCACGGTAAATTTCCAAAATTAAAGATTTCGAGTAAAAAGGGCATGCCTAAAATCCTCAAAAAGTCGTCAAAAACAGGGGATTGATTTACAGCCATTTCAAATCTTCAAAACAACGAGGAGCGTGTTTCATTTTAACCTGGGAAGAGTCAACCCAGTCGGCAGTCTTCAGAGCAAGTTCATAGTCCCTAGGTACTTAAAGATATTCTCAGGCAAAAAGAAGCACGCTCCTCGTTGTTTTGAAGACCTGAAATGGCTTTAAATCGATCCCCTGTTTTGGACGATTTTTTGAGGATTTCAAGCCAGCCCTTTTCCTCAAAATCCTTAATTTGGGAACTTTACCGTGCCCAAAAAAATTGCAAAAAATACTTCTAATATAGACCAGTCTTTTAACGACAGAGCAACGCTTAAAATATTTCAATCGGCCACTTACCTTTTTTTCTGGAACAGATTGCGTTGGGTCACTTTTTTCTGGGTCACCCGGTATATATAATTTTGATACTAAAATGTTTGACGAATGGAGAAAAATCGAAAAATTGAGGTGAGACCGATATACATAGCTATAAACCAAGAGCAAGTTCAAGCCTACCACAGGGTGTCCCAAAAAAATTGTGCCCCGTTTGTCGGAAGATTGCGACAAAACGGCAAAAGATTCTCGCCACACTTTTGCATGATGGTGCTCTTCAGATGTTCAATTAAAGTTTGCCGCCATCCCTGTAAAAATCCGTTGAAAAATGATGGAGCTATGACCTTCAGAAGACCAAATTTGCCTCATGACTGAAACCAGCGGTCGGCCATTTTGTCTTACTATTTTGCAGTTGCTATATTTTGCTATATTACTTAGTAAGATCTCAAAACAAGTCAATAACATAATTCACACTCAAAATAATGTCCAAACAGTTGCTAGAACTGTACAGTGCCAAAAACATTTTTGACTGCGATAGGAAAACTGAAACTGTAAGTTAGAAAAGTTTCTTAGCTTTTTAAATCCACGTAGGGTCGTTTCTTAGCTATCGAAAACTTTACCCTACCGTTTCTTATAAGTGGTTTCTTATAAAAAATGAGTGTATCTAAAATTGTAAAATTTAAAAAGAAGTAAATAAATACAGATACATGAATTTACAGATTTTTTACAATGCTTTCAATATTTACAATGTTTTTTTTCTCAGTATAATACAGAGTAGAAAATTTTATATCAGCTCAAGAACCAAACCTGTGCCACGAATGGTCTGCATATTCTACAATTACATTCCTTTCCCCTCCAGGTTTTAATGTTTCTTTTGAAACTGGAGAAAGTATCTGACTGTTTTAGGTCATTGGGAAATGCCTGCCATAACCTACACCCAAGAAACGATATTGTCTCTAAGCCATAGCACGTAGTGCGTGCTTGTGGCAAGGATAGGTTATGGCAGCCTCTTAACCCATAAGAAACCGGTTTTTCAACAAAACTGTCCTTCATAAATTGGAGTGCCACAAGGTTCGGTCTTGGGGCCTCTGCCTCTTAATATATTAGATACTTGCTACCTTTTATGAATTTGATAATGGATCCACAAAGTAATCGCTGAACTGATAGGAAAACATAGCACAAGACTCAATTCTTTCAAATCTTTAAAAGGGTGGGTGTAAAATTCTATGACATTTTTCTTCGAATTGAATGGATTGGAATTTTATTCCAACATCTTGTTTCCTCTCACCAATGGTATTTAGACTTATGACGATGAATGCTTGTATCCCTGTGCTTTTTTACTTCAAGATGGCGCTTCGGATGGCACTGTTGAGCAAGGTTTACCGCAGGGATACAAGGGACTCATCGTCATAAGTGTAAATGGTATTGGCACTAATTCATCAAACATATCATCTTCAAAACCGTGAGAGGCTCAGAACGATTCATCATATCTTAGAAATTTTACCTCACTAGATCCTTCAATCTAAAATGGGCGGTCTGATCGATCAAAACCTGACTCCGCCTTACATGACAACAATGAACATTCACATCTCGATGGGTATTCACAGCCTTCTGAAAGCCAAGTATTGACTATAGAAAGACTATCAATGAGAGCTGATGTCTTAAGTTTAAAATCTATACACTACTTAAAATATCATCTCTATTAGATTACTTAAAATATCGCATAAATGGCCTAATTCATCTGATTCCAAAACATGATTTTTTTTCGGTATTCACAGCCTTCTGAAAGCCAAGTATTGACTATAGAAAGAACATGAATGAGAGATGATGTCTTAAGTTTAAAATCTATACACTACTTGAAATATCATCTCATCTCTATTAGATTACTTAAAATATCGCATAAATGGCCTAATTCATCTGATTCCAAAACATGATTTTTTTTCGGTATTCACAGCCTTCTGAAAGCCAAGTATTGACTATAGAAAGAACATCAATGAGAGCTGATGTCTTAAGTTTAAAATCTATACACTACTTAAAATATCATCTCATCTCTATTAGATTACTTAAAATATCGCGTAAATGGCCTAATTCATCTGATTCCAAAACATGATTTTTTTTCGGTATTCATAGCCTTCTGAAAGCCAAGTATTGACTATAGAAAGAACATCAATGAGAGCTGATGTCTTAAGTTTAAAATCTATACACTACTTAAAATATCATCTCATCTCTATTAGATTACTTAAAATATCGCATAAATGGCCTAATTCATCTGATTCCAAAACATGATTTTTTTTCGGTATTCACAGCCTTCTGAAAGCCAAGTATTGACTATAGAAAGAACATGAATGAGAGATGATGTCTTAAGTTTAAAATCTATACACTACTTGAAATATCATCTCATCTCTATTAGATTACTTAAAATATCGCATAAATGGCCTAATTCATCTGATTCCAAAACATGATTTTTTTTCGGTATTCACAGCCTTCTGAAAGCCAAGTATTGACTATAGAAAGAACATGAATGAGAGATGATGTCTTAAGTTTAAAATCTATACACTACTTAAAATATCATCTCATCTCTATTAGATTACTTAAAATATCGCGTAAATGGCCTAATTCATCTGATTCCAAAACATGATTTTTTTTCGGTATTCACAGCCTTCTGAAAGCCAAGTATTGACTATAGAAAGAATATGAATGAGAGCTGATGTCTTAAATTTAAAATCTATACACTACTTAAAATATCATCTCATCTCTATTAGATTACTTAAAATATCGCGTAAATGGCCTAATTTATCTGATTCCAAAACATGATTTTTTTCTTCTTTTTTTCTTTACAATTCTACTTTGCATCCGAAGGCAGTCTGATGATGCTGAGAAGGCGTTTCGTTCTCTCCTTGTCGTAGTTGCTGTTGCTGTAGCTGCTGCTGCTGTTGTTGTTGTTGTCGTTGTTGTTGTTGTTGTGAGAGGAACGAAGAAAAGAGAAAAGAAAACCTCAGTGACCTGTCTCCGCTGGCAACGGCTATTATCAAGAATTTCTATCTTAATATTTCCTCTCAAAAACTGTAATCTGCGCAATACTGTATTTGATTAGCATTGCGTATATTCAGTTCGCCCATCAATGAAGTTGAGCTTACTTCCATTCAAGGGTTAAGAGTTACTTCATTCCAATCTATCGGTTTTCCAACGTTTTCTTATTAGGCTTGCCAAGTGAGAAATCAACGCCAAATAAACGAAACCTCTAAGAAGTAAACAAGGCTTATTGTATTTATTTGAATGAATTGGACGGAGATTGTCAGTTGATACAAAAACTCATTCATGTAAAGATCTCAGTTGCTGAATGAAGCTTAGCTGAAGTGACCGAACAGCTGCAGGTTTGCGAAGGTAAGATTTATGTATCAATGCTAAGAAATTTGCTTGGTTGTGGCGAATAGGGGCGAGGGGGCAAAGTGGGTCAGTTACAGTTTCGTCGAGTTCGTGTTACAATTTCATTTGAAGAAAAGGGACAGAACAGCTGCAGGTTTGCAAAGGTGGGATTTATTTATCAATGAATAGGGGCGAGGGGGCAAAATGGGTCAGTTATAGTTTAATCGAGTTTGTGTTATTTAATTTCATTTAAAGAAAAGGGACAGAACAGCTGCATGTCTGCAAAGGTGGGATTTATGTATCAATGTTATGTTGGAATGGTTGTGGCGACGGGGACCTGGCCTGAAGGTTAGAAGGGCGCAAGATGGGTACGATATTTGCATGGATTTCATCTTTAAAGTATCACAATGTATTTGACCGAATCAATGTCGAGTGCAAAATATGGTATTTACAGTATGAAAAAATTGAGTTTGAAATGAGAGATTTCTCCTTACTTCAAGAAGCAAAAAATCGAATGATCCATTTTACAAAACTCACCATCACTTTTCATATAAATTGCACAACAGCTTGGCGTTTCCAAACTTTCATTAAATACTAAATTGAACCAAGAAATAAAGCTGCATTGTGTCTGTCGTACGTGTTAAGGTGTTCCCGTTCTTACAGGGTAACAGGAGACAGGTCAGGGACGTAGGAAGCATCTCATACTTGGGGACACTTCAAGGGCACTTTCCCCATTAAGCTAAAGGGTACTTCCTGAAACTAGAAGGGTCATTTCTTTGTTTATTGCAAAATCTTGAGGGGGCACATACCCCTACTGCCTCCCGGTTCCTACGTCTATGCGACAGGTTGGTCTCTCAAAAAACGAGTTTGCTTTTCGATAGCGACACTATCATCCAAAATGGTCAGCTAGTACTGTACGCGTATAAATTTTTGTTTGCTTACTGTATACGTACATTATAATTTTCAGTTCTAAGTACATTATACGACCTGGACCATTTGATGTGACAACACTTAATTTGCTGTTGTTTTTTTAGTTTAACAGTTATATGAGAAAAACATGTGGGACATGGAAATGTATTGCGCGGCAAGGAAGCACCTAAGGACAAATGATATACTGTACAAAGTTCCTGGACTTTTAACAGATTTAAGTTTGGTTTTGGTTTAATTGTTTAGTGTCACATCTGAAGCTGAAGTGGTGGGGCTCTACGTGTGGGATTGAACCCTGTCCACCTGACTGTTCTGACTGCGAGGATGACACAACTGCACCCCAACGCATGAGGACGTCTGCCATGATCTTCCATGGGACTCTTATGCTAGCCATCTGCAGCGTGTCGCAGACTTACCGAAATTCTTCAGCGGTTGGCACTAAACAAACCTTCACTTTCATCTTCAGTTTTGCCTCAGAAAGAAAATTTTGCCTTGAGAAGGAGAGTTTTGCCTTCAGAAAAGAGTTTTGCCTGGAGAAAGAGAATTTTGCTTTGAGAAAGAAAATTTTGCCATGAGAAAAGAGTTTTGTCTTGAGAAGGAAAGTTTTTCCTCGAGAAAAGAGTGTTGCCTTGAGAAAGAAAGTTCTGCCTTGGGAAGGAAAGTTTTGCTTTGAGAAGAGAAAGTTTTGCCTTGAGGAAAGAATTTTGCCGTGACACTTGTGGGCCACCATACACATCCCTTGTTTGGACAAACCACTGTAAGAGTGTGAAAGAAGATTCTTGAAATATTCAGGTACTTTATCGTAAGGTCATTTTTCCAGCTCACAGAAATTCTTGGAATATTTGATACTTTACAGTGAGATCATTTTTCATGCTCGAGGGATGAACAGTTTCAAAATGTCATAAGATCATTCTCTCTTCGTTGACTTCAATATGGCCTAGCGAAGAAAGAAGCTCATATTTCACTTTAGTAGCTGACTTATAATTATCTTATTCATATCCCTTATATCAAATATCTTCAGTTGNGAAAGTTTTGCCTTGAGGAAAGAATTTTGCCTTGACACTTATGGGCCACCATACACATCCCTTGTTTGGACAAACCACTGTAAGAGTGTGAAAGAAGATTCTTGAAATATTCAGGTACTTTATCGTAAGGTCATTTTTCCAGCTCACAGAAATTCTTGGAATATTTGATACTTTACAGTGAGATCATTTTTCATGCTCGAGGGATGAGCAGTTTCAAAATGTCATAAGATCATTCTCTTTTCGTTGACTTCAATATGGCCTAGCGAAGAAAGGAGCTCATATTTCAATTTAGTAGCTGACTTATAATTATCTTATTCAAATATCTTCAGTTGTTAATGTCTCTAATCAATACATAATGAACTATACTGAACGGTTAGTTCTTCACGAGGGGTACATCACTTCCTGAAAAGTGTTCGAGATTTCTGGGAGAACGAGAGGCAGGAGCGGCGCCAGCCCTGAAAAAGTGGAATGGACAAGAGATAGAAAGATTGCCAAAAGGTACCTGATGTTTTTTATATCGTTTTGCTTGGGAGTAAATGCTGACCTGAGGAAAGTGGGGTGGACATGAACACCCCAGTTCACCCCGTGGTGCCACCCTTGAGAGAATTTCTAATACACATGCACGAGATTTCTAGGGAGTGGTTTGCCCCTCGGTTCGTCATCTTTCGAGGACACTCCTGTACTGCAGATGTCTTTCTAGAGATCAAGAACCGTATTATGAGAGCATCGATGCTGAAATGTATTTGTTCAAGAAAATCAATGAAAAAGGCCATTTTTGAGAGTCTGGTACACAGGGTAGACAATTTAAAGAAATTTTTAATACTTGTATGCCAACTGTGTAAACAGAATTGGCTAAATCATATTGGTAGTTAGTAGAGACACGGCAGGTGTGCTTCTGCGAGGAGGAGGATTTCTACGCTTCTGCGGACGGAATTCTACAACTCTATGGCCTCTATGAAGGAAGTCCTCCACAGAAGTATAACAATTTTTCTCCGCAGAAGCATGTAAGCACGCCGGCGACCATAGACGTAAGAACCGGGGGTACTGAGGGCAAGTGCCCCTAGATTTTGAAATAGACAAAGAAACGCCTCTTCATTTTCAGGAAGTGCCCCTGTAACTTAATGAAAAAAGTGCACTTGACGTGTCGTGCCCCCCCCCCAAGTTTGAGATGTTTCGTACGTCCTTGCCTGCGACGCTCTTCTTCTATAAGCAAAGCAACGGCATCTGACTAGACTCGATTAATCACCCAAGTCCCTTGCATCCCTGCTGGGATCCTTGCTCAACAGGGACTCATAATCAAACAGCGAAGACAGAGGCCCGTCATCAGGTATCACCTCAAGTTCAAGTTCAAGCAAGGGTGTTAGGACACGAACGTGTTAATTACATATTTATTTACCTTGTTTTGAGTCTTGTCTTGATTTCTTGTCTTCTTTGCTTCTCTGTTTCGTCTTCAACTGGTGTGCAACTGAACGGTTTATTAGGCCCAAATGCCTCGTGTTATTTGAATATATCTTCCTTGTATTCCTGTGTCTTAGTGCGCCCTCGCAGAAGAAAGGTTTCAAACCGCAAAGCCATAACCAAAGACTTAAGATTTAGTATGGCACTGCGGTTTGAAACCTGTCTTCTGCGAAGGCGTGCTAAGATACAGGAATAAAAGGAAGATATATTCAAATAACACGAGGTATTTGGGCCTAATAAACCGTTCAGTTGCACACACCAGTTGAAGACGAAACAGAGAAGCAAAGAAGACAAGAAATCAAGACAAGGATCAAAACAAGGTAAATAAATATGCAATCAACACGTTCGTGTCCTAACACCCTTGGTTCAAGTTTCATTTTTCTAAATTCTAGAGCCTAGAAATTCTATGAAACAACAACAACAACAACTATATTTAACAACATAAAAAATGATATTTAGCAACTGTATACAGAACGAAATAACTTCAAGGGAATTTCTAAGATAGGAATTTCTGGAGGAGCTCTTTCAATAGATAAACTAATAAAGGAGTGAGCGCCCCCTGTGCTAAAAGCCTATTATCTATGGTATTAATATCTCCATGGTTCACTTAAAATTTTGGAAATGTTCGGAGATGGTTAAATCAGAGAAAGAATTGCAGCAAAAATCCAACTCCGCACAGAGTTAATGACGAAAACTTAACATACTTGGGAAGTTTGAGTTCACACAGTTGACTGAAGCTTGAATCACATTGGGATTCGTGGAATCTTGTATGCAGATTACATCCACAAGTTCTTGTGTGTGAGGGCCTAAATGGGGTCAAGTTCGTCAGAGAAATATTACGAGTCTCTGCTGACCGAACCGACATCTTCAGATCAAAGAGCACAGGGAAACGAGGGACTTACGTAATCAGTCTAGCGTCTGACTACCAATTGTTGAAGTGACCAGCCTTTATCTTGTTATCCAATCAGAGAATTAGCTTGGCAGACGATATCAGTGGTTTAACCTATATAAAGCTAACAAATTATCAAAAGAATAAAAGATGGATTTGAAACATTAAGCTAAATTTAACGAAATAAGATTTCAGTAACATATCATGGTTGAGACACTGTGTGTGTGGCACAAATATGATAAGGAATTAGTTTTCTCCTTATCTGGGTGCACATTAGAGCAAAACAGAAAGTTAAATGAGCAGGTAGAAGCTAGCAAATGGAACTTAACCTTTCTCTCACTTACAATTGAGGTAATCTGGGGGTAGAATCATGCGCAATAAGGAACATATGAAACATATAATGTACTCACAAACCGAACGTGTTTTTGTGTCAATTCTTCTGTGCAATTTGTTATCGTTGCCACCTTAACTGACTGCGCATGGTGCTTCGCAGTGGATTGTCTTGTCACAAGGGAACAAGGGGGAAAGCGAAGGAAGTGACAAGGCAATTCACTGCGAAGCACCAGGCGCAGTCAGTTAAGGTGGCAACGACAGAGAAGAATTGACACAAAAAACACGTTCGGCCTGTGAGTACATTATACGTTTCTTATTGCGCATGGTAGAATTGGTCAGAGTGTAGAGTCCAGTCAGAGTGGGGAAGAATGTATCATTAAAGTATTCATAGGTTTAAAGTAGACTCATTCCAATAAAGTCTCTTGTTTCGCTCCCCCTGCAGACTTGTCGCTAGCAATATCAACAACAACAACAGCGAAAGTTAGAGGGACTTATGTAATGAGTCCATGTTTAAAGGTCCTTGATTAACCGGCATGCATTGCAGCCTTGTTTGTAAAGGTGCCCTAAATTCATGCTGCATGAAAACAATTTTGTGTTGTCGCTAAACACTAAATTACCGTGGCTGCAGCTTAGATGTCAGTAATAGTTAGTGTCCTCGGTACGTGGAGAATGGACCTTTTAGCTATTCTACAAAAGAGCCTGGATCCAGCGTTATTCTTATGCTCGATCGAGTGCCTTTAGAGCTTCTATCACAAAATGTAGCAAAATATCGTTCGATTCCGATTCTTTTCAGAATAGCTAAAAGGTCTATTTCTCTGCCACACCAAGTAAATCAAGGAATGATGTAGTTTGGCACAAATTTTCTCAATTATATTGTGTAAAAATGCTTTACCTGCTGAGAAATGTTAAAATGGAGGCCTAACAGAAATCACGATGAAGTTGCACATGTTTATTCAAAACGACGTCTTTTTAAAGACGAACAAAGAAATGGAAAAGATTTGGGCCCAGAACAGAACCCTGAGGTATACCACGTGTGATTTCAAATCTTCTCAATGATGCTTTGGTTGGTAAGAAATGCTTGCACGAAGACAAAAGTCACAAATGACAAAAATGACAAAAATCACAGTGAAGTGGCTCAAGTTGATTACAGAAGTTGAGCAGAATTGGGCCCAGAATAGAACCCTGGGGTAGGCCACGTGTGATTTCAATTCTTCTCAATAATGCTGTGTAGTATATGCTTTGCTTGATAAGAAATGCTTGCATTAAGGCTTGACAAAAATCACGGTGAAGTTAATCATGCACGCTTTAAACTGCCTTTTTAGAGTTGATTATAGAAGCTGAGAGCAGAATTGGGCCCAGAATAGAACCTTGACGGACATCATTTTTGATTCCAAATCCCAGTTTCTCATCTGATAAGCGTATATGAAAGCAGTTATTGAGTTCCTTGCAAATAATTCCGTACCCATATTCTTATCCAGAAGATTCGTACATAATATTTTCCTTCCATTTTAGACGCGTCATAGAAACGTTTTCATCACTTTCCATGAAAATCAATCTGTTTTCTTAGTTATTACGTTATTATACAGACTTCAGCCATCACAACAATTCTCATAGCTTCAAAAACTTAGGCCGATTGATTAGACGATGTTGGAATTTTCAATACTTTTTACGCTCTTAAAAGTCAGGCCGATTAATAAAATTATTTCCCCAGCCTTGTAATGTCTCTGCCATCTGCAAAAACCAAAAAGCCGAGAACAACCTACTTGATCGCACAAAGAAATAGACCTCCTTATCCAGTTAACTTAATTTTAGTCATCCAAATCTTTTTGTCGGACGTGCTAATAAGATTTCGAAAATATTCTCCCGGTATCACTTAAATTTGTTAGCCTTCTGACATATTTTTTCCTTTAAATTTTGAATTTTTGATTAGATTATTGAGTTCTTTCATTCAAAACTAAAATTTCCAGTTGATTTTTTCCTTCTTCTTGGAGCCTTGGAAGGAAATTCAATTTTGAAAATTATCAAAAATTATACGTGTAAACTAGTCTAGTCTACCAAAGTTACTTTACCAGCTACAGAAATTCTGGATCACAAGAGGTGCAGAAATTTTAAATAAAAGAGCTAACAGCACATTTGGAATGTTGTAAAATCATTCAAGAATTTCGGTCGAAACGGTGATTTCGCAGTTTTTTGATGAGCTATATAAAACAGACGTTTACCATTTTTTCAAAAATTAACTGCGTCATTTTGGCGAAAATCTTTGTTTTTCACATGTATGTATGTATGTATGTATGTTTGTTATGTATGTTTGAAGTCACCACGAAATTAAAATATTTACAATTTAAAAATAATACAGAGTAATTAAAATACGCAATTTACATAACAGTACATTGAATATGAATTAAGAAACATTCAATCATAGTGGCAGGGATAGCATTAAAAGATCGAGTTGACCTTATTTCCATAATGGTCCCCTTAGAGATTGTTGCAAAAAAAGTTTATATATAATATGTGCTTTTCAATAAAGGCCGAATCCTGAATGTGTGAGAGGACGTGGTTTTAGTAGAACA
>REGL01000113.1:430978-443712 GCA_004194395.1 Aurelia aurita complex sp. Pacific | reverse complement strand
CCGTTACGTTAGGACGGACATGGGTGAATTTTCGAAGCTTGCTTGTTTCAAACGAAGCTGGATACATTCATGAAACCAGGCTCTATGTAGGTTCCTATAATTTGTCAAGAAAATTTTTTAAATTATATTTCTTTGTTTCCTGACTTTGAAATATCATTGTTTAAAATCAAAATACTGTGATAGAGGACAAAAAACTAGTATTGTGGTGTGGTTGAATCAGCTTATATGGTCAGAAAACGTCCTTTTTGATTACATGAGGGGGGTACCTGACTAAATTTTGTACGGGGGTCTGCCCACGAAAAATCATTTTTTTACCCTGCTCCAGAATGTTTCGCTCCAAATGATAACTTGAGCCTGCGTGCAGACTTTACTATTGTGGAGGAGTTAGAGACGAAAAGGAAAAGGTGCAGAATCCCAGCAAACAATGGTGCCATTGACTGGGGAAAGGCACGTGACCACATTGAACCAAAATATCTTCATGCTTATGATTCTGCAAAAAGATTATTTTGGTGACTGCTTGTCTCAAATTAGATGCCCGCGAATAACAACATTTGAAATGTTCTGGTTCTGCATACATGATTTTGCATTATGACATCTAACCAATTGTTTCATGCACGAACTAAGCCCTCAAATAGGCAAGCTAGGGCTAATGACTTCTGATTTTTTGCGTATCACCCTGATTTCATATGAAGATCAAAATTGCTTTTCAGGCGATTCTTGTTAACCCCCTAGAAACGCCTTAATTTGTCTGTCAAGATAAGAAAATAACTACCTAGCCCTTGCTTATACGCCACTCAACGGATTTAGCCGAATTGCAAGAATGACCTTGGAGAAAAGTAGGGAAGACTTGTCCCCCCCCCCCATTATCCCTCGTGGCAGAGAGGAAGCTACCCATAGCAGGATTATTGACATATTTCTTGAGTCCTTGTGTCAGGAGATCATTCATACTAACAGAGTTAAATTTAAGCATTGGTACCCTGGGTACCAGACTCTCTAACGGGGGGGGGGGGACACATAGGTTTCCTCGGACAAACTGTATCTCATCTCCCCAACAAGAGACGAGGAAGACTCTTAGGAGGACTCTATTACGAACTGCAAAGTGTCAAAAAATAAAGACAACAACGACAACTTTAATTTGCTGATTAATTCTAAGATGTTTTTTACAATTCCTGACACGATTGATTCAACTGGAAATTCTCTTAAAATCTTTAGGAAACGCAATTTATACTGACTACAGTCTGACTCAAAACTCTTGCCATGCTTATCTTGCTTTTTAAAATACTGCATCCTCGATCATTCAATGTCAAGTAAAATTCGTTGTGCACGGGTGTCCCCAAAACTTTGTGCAACTTTTGTGTGGCTGCTGCTGGGGAGGGGGTACTGTATCTCATATTGTCTCCATTTCTATCAAGCTGCATAGGATGGGTTTCAATTCAGAATTTGAGAACTCGTTTGAGTAAATCTGATGACTGGGTGCTGATTTGTGGGCATAAGACAGTCAAAAATGGTTGCTTTAAAGGGAGTACAAAGACCAGCAGTCTTTGCAATCGTTTTTTGTGTGAATGTCAGACAGTCAGTTATGCTGGAAACTGTGCAGAGCAAGTCGTTGATTTCTTGCAAAGCATGTTGGTATTTTTACTCCCTTTAACAAACCAAAACAAATTTGAGATAGAACGTTCTGGCATGATTTACATTTTCCAACATCTGAACACAGGTAGACTCAATCATCAAAACTATTGAGGGTTTTAGGCAAGCGCTAGACATGAGTCTCAGTTTTCCGCATTGAATCCGATGATGTTTGCATGAGTGAAAATAAAAACATCAGATTAAAAATGTTGAACGAATACAAGGAATCACGTCGTCAATCTAGGCAAGCACCTTGACTTTGAATGGATATATCGAATGGTTTTATCAACACAACACTTATTCTTTCTCGCAAAAGACATTTTGTGACAAGACTTTCGAGACAGACTTTATTAACGAGCCCAAAATTAACAATGCATGTAAGGAAGCTATATGTTGTTTGTACAGCAATATTTCCAAAATCTTCAAGCACTATGTCCGAATTCAGCTTTACAAATTCATGTCTTGTTTATGTTCAACATCGACTGCCAAGCACTAAAATCTAGATGCAGCATTCTAAATGCCAATAAATTTGGCCATAGCATTTCAAAGGTCAAATAACAATTCACAGTAGCATTTAAAAGCCAACCAACGATCGAATGTAGCATTGCAAGCATTGATTAGCATTTTTACCGCATCTCTCTCTTTCATTGTCAACAAACACCTGTTACAAATTCTCGTCAATTAAGTACTAATTTGTAGCAAATTCCGCTACATTTAGCGATAATATTCCACGTGCCAGCTGACATATGCCTTGGTATTCTATCCGCCAGCTAACATTTAGCAGACAGTGATATTGCAAATAAGATCTTAGCAATCTAAGGCGCAATTGTATATGTGACAAAAGGATTNGCCATAGCATTTCAAAGGTCAAATAACAATTCACAGTAGCATTTAAAAGCCAACCAACGATCGAATGTAGCATTGCAAGCATTGATTAGCATTTTTACCGCATCTCTCTCTTTCATTGTCAACAAACACCTGTTACAAATTCTCGTCAATTAAGTACTAATTTGTAGCAAATTCCGCTACATTTAGCGATAATATTCCACGTGCCAGCTGACATATGCCTTGGTATTCTATCCGCCAGCTAACATTTAGCAGACAGTGATATTGCAAATAAGATCTTAGCAATCTAAGGCGCAATTGTATATGTGACAAAAGGATTCTTAAAATAGCGTTTGGTCGATCTATCGCATGCGCAAACTGACGTTTTTAGGTAGCATCTCAATCACAAAACAGTAAAACGAAAATTTGTACGTAGCATTCTGTGTGCCAACATACATCCGTAGCATAACAAACCATTTGGCCATAGCATTCCTATCGCTAAATGATATTTGCCTGCAGTATTAGAAGCGCCGACTGACACTAGGCATGCCAAGCATCAACTAAATATTCGATTACAGCATTCCAAGGGCAACTAAGTTCAGCTGTAGTATTCCTGCGCCAAACTAGCATTTCTTCAAAATTTCTGAAGCGCAATCGAACAATTCTGGGACGCATACCAAGTGAAATCCAACGTCTGTCTGCAGTATGCCAACAATGGTCCTCTACCGGGTGTCCCAAAATGATGTCCCAAAATGATATATTATCGTTTGATTGCTTATATGTCCATAACCAATGCACCGATTTTCAAAAACTTTATTTTATCCGATAGCTGAAAGGCTAAATTGTATTCGAGGATGTTGGTTGTGGTTTAGGCCGATGTCTTGAAGTCGAAAAGAAGATTGATAAACCTGCTCAGATTCAAGCCTTGGATGGCATGAAAATGAAATGGCCTAGGTTTCCAGTCAATATTTTAGATGTGATGCAAAAGGCTGAACTTATATGTCCTTCAGAGAATATATGTCGTTCAGAGAATACAAATTCTGTTACTATGAGTTCCGAGAATACGAATTTACAGTTCAGCCTTTTGTATCACATCTAAAATGTTGACTGAAAAATAGGCTGTTTCTTTCTCATGCCATCTAGGGCTTGAATTTGAGCAGGTTTATCGATCTTCTTTTCGCCATGAAAACGCCGTGGTAAAACCACAACCAACATCTTAAAATACAATTTAGCCTTCAGGCAATCAAATAAAACAAAGTTTTTGAAAATTGGTTCAGTGGTCATGGACATGTAAGCAATCAAACAATAATACATCATTTTGGCGCACCCGGTATATATCCGTACCTTTCCAAGGGCAAACTAACATTTATCCGTACCTTTCCCTGCACAAAATAACATTTAGCCGTTCTATTTCAAGTGCTCATTAGCATTTCACCGTAATATTCCAAGCACCAACTGCTATTTGCATGTCGTATTCCACGCACCAAGTAGAATACGATGCCTAAAGCCCGACCCAGCGCACATACAGATATTCTTTGGCAAAATGGATATGTTGCAAAGCAAATATCTGANAATTGGTTCAGTGGTCATGGACATGTAAGCAATCAAACAATAATACATCATTTTGGCGCACCCGGTATATATCCGTACCTTTCCAAGGGCAAACTAACATTTATCCGTACCTTTCCCTGCACAAAATAACATTTAGCCGTTCTATTTCAAGTGCTCATTAGCATTTCACCGTAATATTCCAAGCACCAACTGCTATTTGCATGTCGTATTCCACGCACCAAGTAGAATACGATGCCTAAAGCCCGACCCAGCGCACATACAGATATTCTTTGGCAAAATGGATATGTTGCAAAGCAAATATCTGACCCTTACCTATCTGGAACCATCTTTGAATAACCTCTTTCTCAATCAACCTCGATTTAATCATCAACTTTCGGTCTACTCAAGAATATATACGATGTTGTCACTGTTATTGTCAACAAGAAAACTAACAAGAAAAATCGATCGGCGACTTTGGCGACGACTTGCCATTCCTCGGTTAGTCCATCGACTTTCTCTTGTATTCGTGCTCGATCTCCCAAAATTGATATTCCCTCTGCTAATTTCTCTGGTATGCAGTTGATCCTTTGTTTCGAATTATTATCAATGTCAATTCCCTGTCGATTTGAATTCCAACCAATCGCCTGGCCAGATACGTGATTCTTGTCACCATATCCCTTGTTGTGTGGCAGGCACAAAACCTCCGTCTTCGTATCTCGTTTGACAGCAACAGTTTCCACTTCTTTCGTAACACTAAAATCGATATTTGGACGTGGTTTCGGGGGGTCAACTCGTAAAAATGGCGCTAGAATATCGATCAAAATATGCCGTAACCAATGCGGCACTGTATCGACGGATCGACTGCATTCGTAAAGATTTAGAACGATACAAGTTGCTATTAGCGACAAGCCGATAATCACCATCGAAGCAATAAAGAATTTACCAATTAGGGGGGTAACTTCTGATGTCGTCGGAGTGTTCTCAGCTATCATTAGCATGAATACAGTCATAGCTAGCAGAGTTGTGATGACCAAAGTAACTCTCTCCCCCGTCGCTGGTGGTAGAACGAATGTTAACAGTCCCAATGCAGTTATAAGGAAACATGGCACAATGAGATTGTTGAAATAGAACAAAGTTTTTCTTCGCATCCGGATTGTAAATACGATGTATGGATATGGCTCTGGACAGCAGCTGAAAAAACAAAAGTCATCATCAGGCGAAAGTTTAACTCAGACCGCGTTCACATTTAACCGGTACAGTTTTGATCCGTCACAAAGTTGTTACGGGCAGATTTTGTAATACAATGGCAACATGTGCGTTTGATTGACACATCAATTCAAAGCGATTAGCGGCGATTGTAGACAAAGGAAATTCTCTCAACCAGTGATTCAAAACAAACCAAGCCACAAAAGTTTCCCCGAAACTAGTAGGGCAAACTCTCGCCTTGTGCAAGCGAAGGGAGGTTTTTAAGAGAAGTTGCGTGCTTATAACGAAAGAAGAAGGGTAAATCTAAAGTTCTGTCTGGCGGAATTTGTTTATTTGATCCAGGAGCTGTTTTGTTATCGCTTCATTTAAGCCCTAAATACGCCAGAATTACAATGCCCTCTACTCGGCTCCTGAATCAAATAAACAAAATCCGCCAGACAGAACTTTAGATTTACCCTTCTTCTTTCGTTATAAGCACATAACTTCTCTTTAAAACCACCTTTCGCTTGCACAAGGCGCGAGTTTGCCCCACTAGTTTCGGGGAAACTTTTGTGGCTTTGCTTGTTTTGAATTACTGGTTGAGAAAATTTCCTTTGTCTGCAGTCGCTAATCACTTTGAATGGAGGTGTCAATCAAACGAAACTGTTGCCATTGTAATATAAAATCTGCACTTGCTCGGCTTGTTTGCATCATAAATTTGTTCTTCGCACCCACCAAACTGACGAGTTTGCAAAAAACGCGTTTTTGGTTATTCAACGTCGCTCTTTGTTGCAGCTATTAACTTATTTTCTCTCCTTTCAGGATTTCAGGCTAATTTGTTGTTTGTCTAGCAAGATTTAACAGCTTTCTCCCTGGTTACACGTTAATGTGGATGTTATTATTTAAGGAGTTAACAGTTTTATTTCCACAGATTGCAGGGTCTAATGTTGCGCTTGTCTTGTGAGTTTATTACGATGAGTCCGTTATTTACGGCTGGAAAATCAGGTCGCATATAACATGCAAAAGTACCAACGTTGTGCATAAAAATAGTTTTACAGCTTGAATATAAATCGTTACGATATATTTCACTTTCAAATGTTAGTCACATTCTGAAGAGAACATAAGTTCGAAAGGCCTTGGTTCCTGATTTAAAACCTTGTTTCTTTACCTCTATTTTCTTATTAATTTCTAGTATTTCACGTACCAAATTCAAATCATAAATTTAAATAAAGATTATAGTGCTTCATTTGATGAACTGCTGGCTAGAAACAATGAAAAATCCGTTCATGTTCAGAACCTGCAGAAACTTATGATTGAAGTTTATAAATCACTCAATCATGAAAACCCTATTTTCTTATGGGATTTATTCACGAGGAAAGAAATTAATTACAACCCGAGAATGAAAGATATTCTCGTACTTCCAAATGCATCAACCGCGTCTTTCGGTACAAATTCGATAGCGTTCAGGGGTAGTATACTTTGGAACGGTACACCTGATGTGATTAAAAGCAGCAATACAGTCTCTGTTTTTGGCAAAAACATAAAAAATTGGGCTGGGGAGGGTTGCAATTGTAAAATTTGCAAATAGTATTGCTGTAAATTAGTTTAAGTTAGTTGGTATTTATTAGTTTGTGCCTTCTGGCATAAACTACGTTAGTTTATCCAACTGTAAATAAAGTGATTATGATTATTATTATTAATATTATTACGGTACACGCTTCGTAGGAAAGAGCTCTTTTGGCAATACAAATTGGGTTTGTTTGCACCAAATGGCCTAAACGAGAGGGCGGCTGATGTTGAGCTGGATATGTTTGCTTGTGGTACTGCCTAGTTCTCATACCATTGCATTGAAAACCTTAGGCAACACAATGGCAGGGATGTCGGCTTGTTGACTTCGTGTATAATCACACGTAGTGGTGGGGTGGAATTCCCTATAGAGCTATCCTGGATTTAGCAATTTAAGCAAATCTCTGGAGGGTCAATGGCAGATATCCCTTGCCTGTTGTCTCGGGTTGTAAAAGTTGTTGTCGCGAAGAGCTTTCAGTCCCTTGTCTATAAGATTTAGAGATCGCTTCTTTCTATTCAAATCCAAAAAAGGGGGAAAACATCTTCGAGTAAGGTCATTGGGGAGTTCTGTAGAAAGAAATTCATGCCTTGTTTTTTTGCGGCTTTGTCTATGTGTAATATAAAAACATTCTTTTATGTTTATCTTGTTGATAGTATTCTAAAATAATATTCTTTTCTTTTCTTTTATTTGTCTAGGGTATAGAAACTATTTTTATGTAAATTCTAGTATAAATACTTGGCTGTCTAGGATTGTAAATACACTGAAGAAGATTTTATATCGAAACGTCTGCCCTGAAACAGTTGTGTTTTTTATTATTATTATTATCATTATTATTATTATTATTATTATTATTAATATTATTATTATTATCATTATATTATTACATTATTATTATTATATTTATTTACTCACCTATATTTGTCAACGCCTCGCCAAGATGTAGCTGCAATCAGTTCGAACTCACCACTCGGCAAATACGACTTAATATCCGCATTCATGCTTTTATTCTTCAAATCAACTTGCAGGCCGTTATACGTCCAGCTGACGAATTTGATATCACAAACTTGATCATCAAACGGGAAGTACTCAATATCAATTGCACAACGACTTCGAAGTATCGTAGGTGAATACCATGAATTGTTACCATCGTATGATAAGATAACTTTGGTTTTAAATTGATCCATTTGTCCGCTTGCGAGGGTCTCGTCAGCGCTAAAATAAAAGAAACATTACTTAAGCCTTCATCAAAGATTGTGCAAACACTGCGACAACCGAACAGTAACGACGTATCTTAGTCAGTCAGTGTTGAGATTTCGTGTAAACGCAAAGGAAAATAAGCAATATTGTCAAAACTCCGCCCGGATTGAACTCAGCACTGGCTTAAATCAGGGGTGTTGCAAGTGACTTCTAGACTTATGACCTGGACTCTTTTGTTTCCCTTTTCTCTTCGACTTGATGATGGCGCTTCGGTCAACACAGACTCATAATATCACTCTGAAAAACCTGACCCTAGGTAGGCCCAAACACTCGTCTTCCTAGAGTACCAATCAGATTGCGAGATGTGTGGATTTCTATGGTGACGGCAAATATGATGGAACTTCCTATTCGATTGAACAACTGATAACATTCAGACGAGATTCGAGATTAGAGGCCGTAATTCCATCATAATTCGACTGATGTATGCATATTACAGGGTCCGCTTTTTCACTGTTTCATTATGAGTCCCTGTTGAGCAAGGTTTACCGCAGGGATACAAGGGACTCATCGTCATAATTCTAAGTGATTACAACTTACTTGTTATATAGCACAATATCAGGCAACCAAACTTTTGCAGGAGAAACGTTAATCGATTTTATTCCACCAAACTTTCGATGGTCCCATGTCAATAAATCATTTCTCCAGAACTACGAAATAAAATGTATTTTGTACTGTTCAATTTTTATGAAAACGAAAGAAACTAACAACATTAAAGTACCTTTTGGCAGGCCTTGTGTTGCCTTGCCAATGTTTTTATCGATCTAGGCTGTTTTAAATCCAATAGTATTCAACAA
Organism: Aurelia aurita complex sp. Pacific; assembly: GCA_004194395.1. Lineage (NCBI taxonomy): Eukaryota > Metazoa > Cnidaria > Scyphozoa > Semaeostomeae > Ulmaridae > Aurelia > Aurelia aurita complex sp. Pacific. Next base: position 434,907 of record REGL01000113.1, on the reverse strand, counting down.
ATCAAATCGGCTAGTGGGAAGTTGGCCGCGGAAAAATCAACAAAAAATCGCGAAGTACTATTTGGGATTTTGACTAAAGACTGGATTATCAATCTCCAAAATCGGGCAATCGGTAAAAGATGAGTACCCTGAAAAATTGCTGATTTTCATGAGAAAAGCACACCTTACTCTTTGATCCAAACTGAGTAACCCGAAAAAATGCTAATTTTCGCATAAAAGGAGAGCCTACAGCCTTACTTTATGGTCAAAAATAAGACTATGAAGAAATTGCTGATTTTACGACAACTTTGCCTTACTTTTTCATCAAAAATGAATACTCAAAAAATTGATGATCTATCAAAAATAAATACTCAAAAAAATTGATGATCTTCGCGAAAATGAAACGAAAAAATTTCCGATCTCTGCGAAAAAGGACAGTATATATAGCCTTACTTTCGGTCAAAAATGAACACTCTCAAGAAATTGCTGATTTTGCGAAAATTTTGCCTTACTTTTTCATCAAAATGAATACTCTGCAAAATTGCAGATCTTCGCGAAAATTGACCTTGCTTTTGGTCAAAAAAGAGTACTCTAAAAAGTGCTGATTTCGCGAAAAAGCAAAGCCAGTAGCCTTACTATAAATCGATTTATCGCGGCATGTCAGCAAACAGTGGAAACCTCTATTTGGCGCACCCGGTACTGAAAGATGTTCTCCAAATAACAAACTCAGCCCTTAAACATCTCTTGATGAAAGTCTTCTCGATACTGTTTGGCTTTGGCATGTTTGATACTTCACAGCTGCTCTTCCCTGCGAGGTTTCTTCGCAAAATTGCGGACCACGGAACCATGGACCACAGAGCTAATAAAGAAAACAAAGAAACCTCGCGGAGGAGAGTAATTCACAGCGAAAAATCGTATCATCTATCTATCCTTCTATTGGGTGAGTCAGGCAAAATATGGCGCGTTTAAAGGCAATTTCTCAGGTCAAAACAAAAAAGAAAAAAGAAAATGAGAACATACCATTCGTAGCCATGTGTTGCTGATAAGTACTTGATCCTTTTCAACCTTTTAAAAGCAAGAGATCAGAACAATATAAAACATAGGGAATTTGCAATGGTAAACAGGCTTGTCTACAAATATACTTCACTATTATTATTCTTATCATTATGAAGTGATGAAGCTTTTATGATCGAAACGTTTTGCTTTCAACAGTTTTGTTTTTATGTTTATATTGTGGTTGCTGATTTATGGTGGAGGAAAGGCAACATAAGAGGTTGCTTTGAAAACAGAATCTATATTGTTCCCCAGCAATGTCAAGATCAAATAACGTTTGAAGTAAGGGTTCTAGCGTCATATTCAAACTTTCTCTCCATTTTATTAGCCGTGTTCCATCCTTCCAGCACACATTGGGGGTGACCGCACCCCCTTGCCCCCAAGTGTCCCACATTTGACGTGTATCAGTTGAAATCCGGCTTACGCGTGCGTTGGATTTTGCATTATTCGAATTATTTCTTTCGGTCAGAGATCCAATTTGCATCATAATATTACGAAAAATCATCAAACCTTCCAATTCCGGTGCCAAAACTATTGATTGTCCACATGCACCTATGAAAAGATAAGATAAATAAGTCAAGTGGCCCCGATATTATGATAAAAATGAANATTCGCATAATCAACATAATTCGCATAATTCACAAAGACATCCGTTGTGTTGATCATTGATTTCATTGCAGCCAATCAGATCCGTGAAAGAATGCCCTTAATTATTTCGCAATTCAATTCATCGTCTGAACATGGATTAGTGCTTGGTTACACAGACCACTTTACTTTCCAAGTGGTCTGGAACACAGGCTACATTTTCTCTATATATGTAGGTATCAATAGACCATTTTGACATTTAGAAAAAGGATCTGGGGAGAGCAATATTTTTCTGGTAAATGGCTGCTTTTCACCAACGATAAATTGAACTGTGGCAGCCATTTACCAGAAAAATTTTGCTCTCCCCAGGCCCTTTTCTAAATGTCAAAATGGTCTATTGCCAAAAAGAATACTTACAAACTTTATAATAGAAAATTGATACATTTCAATATTAAATGTTAGAAACGTAAAGATAAACACCCCTAATTACAGTGGCAGGGATAGCACTAAAAGGTAAAGCTGACCTTATTTTCATAATGGTCCCCTTAGAGATGATGTATAACTGAAATACATAGAAAAAAGGAAATGCAGAGCTGCATGTGTGTTTTTAATATGGTCCCTAGTAGAAGACATATGTTTCATCTTCCTCTTTCTGTATATTTTGGACAAAGTTCTCTTTGATCTTATGTTTGAATGCATTAATATTGTTAATAATAATAATATATATAATAATATAACGAATCTTTATACAGGATATACATTTCAACATAAAAATGCTGTTATCAATATGTGTCCTGTAAAGGAATAAAAAGAAAATAAAACCTATAACAACTGTGATACAACCTAGCAGTAATTACATAAATCATTTAAATGTTTCATACATATCATATCAAATTACAATTTTCAACTAAAATGTTTCTTTAACAGTTCTTCGTATTGCTTAAAAGATTCAGTTTTTCTAAGATCGATTGGTAGTTCGTTGTACAGCTTTGCACCCATAAAATGGAACGATTTTCTAGCATTTTAAGTTTTGATGCATGGTAGCCTTATCAAACATTCACTATTTCTTGTTTGTATCTTGTGCTGCTGTAACACAAAATACCCTTGGAAGTTCTCACAAATATCATTGTCTAAACATTTACGCACAAGTGTACATGCCCTGGACCTGATTGATTGAATTGCTATGGGATTTTTTGACTTTCCGTTGATTATTTTCAAACAGCGACCATGAAATGACGAGAGTCTCTTTACTTGAGTTGAAGTCAACTTGAGTTGCAGTACTCCGCAATATGTGAAGGTTGGTAGAATCATGGAGTCGTACACTGCCTTTGCAGAGGTTAGATCAAGGGAATCCCTAATCTTTGCCAGTAATCGTAATCTGGATGATGCTCGTTTGAAGCACTTCTCAAAATGGGTATTCAGATTCAGGGTACTATCTATTTCAATACCAAGATATTTGTATTGATTTGATCTCAGACGAAAGACTATTCCATGTTTTGGGCCTTAGATAGGATAGGCATTTTTGTCCAGCATTATTTTTTCGAAATGGAATATCCAATTTGAACTTGGACCTTCGTGTTGTTCGGCCCGGGTTGACTGGACGGAATATCTCAGCACTGTACGCTGGGGCAGTTCCTTTGAACAATTTCATTATGTTGACACAGACACATTGATCTATCCTGTTTCAAAAGGGTTGACAGTGTTGTGTTATAGATAAATACCACTATTAACGATTTATAGCTGATGCTGTTGCAAGAAGCATTTAGAAAAATGTAAGAACACAAACACTATACAAACCAAGTCAATGAGTTGTGTGTACGCAAGATCAATAGTGACTTCAACAGGGTTTGATTTATCGTTGACTGGCCTCACTTCTTTGTTATATTTGTTCGTAAAGAGATATGACATTAATCTCAGCTCATCGTCATCAATTTCAGGTTCATTTGATAATGCTCTTTCTGGTGCTGTTAAAAAAGTAAAGAAGATCTCGTTAGCATTTTCAAGTATAGGGCTCAAATCTTTCAAATCTTTAAAAAGGTGGGTGTAAAATTCTATTCCATTTTTCTTTGAATTGAATGGCTTGAAAGGAACTGTTATGTTTTGAGACTATCTGAGAATCACACGATGAGTAACGACTGCATGTTTAAGAACCGAACATAACTGAATATATTGCAGCGTGACAAGTACATGAATAATATCTTACTGAGTCCTTAGCGTCTCTCTTTGTGCTATGTGCTCCTTCGCATCATCAGAACATAACATCACTCTTATCTTTAAAAAAAATAAATAAAACTGTCCAGTCAGTGTATTAT